>LGRX02033123.1:0-50962 GCA_001247695.2 Cymbomonas tetramitiformis | reverse complement strand
AGTGAGGGTGGTGGGACTCGAACCCACGCTGCACAATCTGTGCAGATATCGCCCTCGAGAAAAAAACACCATACGAGAAACACGCAGAACGAACACAAAACAGGCGCTTGAAAACAAATAGCAAATTCCTGAAGAATATCAGTCAGTGAGGGCTTGTAACAACAACAAATCCGTCGGGCAGCAGTACAGCCCGTCAGTCAGCCTCGCTACAAGAATGCCCTCTACGAAGACAATCAAGGCGCGCCAGCAACCGAATGTTGCTGGCGGCATCGGACATAGCGCAACAACGAACGTGACTTCTAAAACAAGGAAACGCTACTCAGCAAGGATGATGGGATTTAACCGGGAAATAGTTAGTATGCACGATACATGCAGCAGAACAAAACGGGACACAGCAGGCAACGGTGTCAGGTGCGCCGCAAAACGAAAGCTAATAGAATTAACGTGTGAGTGAATATTTGATATGTGAAATCAGCCAGCCGCTGCCCGCGTGGGTCTCATGTCTGGATGAAGATAGCGGATGAAAATTCAGAATGAAAGTTGATGACAGTGTTTCGGGTCAACTGTGACACTGTAATGTTCGTCGCAAACCCATGCCATGTCAGCATGTCTGCCAGGTGATTTTTTTTTGTCGTGTCGCAAACCCATGCCATGTCAGCATGTTGCGAAAGTCTGGAACCAGTCGCATCGCATTTGTCGCGAGGAAGCCACACTTAAGGGCTTTTTGTGGTGCAGTTTTTTAATTTACCAATATATAAATCGAAACTGATCGCGTCGCTGATTGGCTTATCCATCGTCTGCAAAACCATCTCGTTTTTGTCGTGTGATCCCTTTCCCTTGTCGTCCCATATTCATGGTGCCTATCTCAGGCGCTCGCACTTCTTATTGGCGGTTATGGGCGATCAGTCCAAAACATCTCATGTAAGCCACCCTGAAATCTGTAGCACGTGCGCCTTCTATAATTATACAGAAAAAACGTGCTCCTTGTACGTGCACAGTCAGCTTATGGTATTTCGCGTGTGACCCATATTCATGGAGTTTATCTAATCTCATGGCTCCTCTGATTGGCGATCGGTCGGAAATATCTTTTATACGCCATCTGAAATCTGTCGCGCTGATAACTTCTGCATGAATATCCATAATTCGATACTACGCCCAGGAATATTCTATGCGTCTCTGATTGGCGGCAATGCTCCACCGATTTGTATAACTCACCTGCTTGCCATCTTAAGGTGACCGGTGTGGACTGCAATATAATTATATATGGGCGGTTACTCCCGATCTGACAGGGAAATCACACTGTTTCCGTAAAAAAGGGACCCAAAGGTGGACAGTTCTGGTAGTATCGTGTGCGTCGATGTCACTTTTTCCAGGAAAACCTGTTTCGCTCCTATAAGGGAAACGCAGGGCCTTGCAGCTTTTTTTTGAAAAAGCTGCGAACCGTCGGTGTATAATGTTGAGTATAATCGGATCTGTTTGCGACACGACAAAAAAAATACACCTCGCGACACAAAAAAGGCGCTTCCCGCATAGTGTGCACGCAATCCCACGTCGTGCCGTACCGGGTAGGTGAAAGGCTCAGAATCGGTACGCACCAGCGGCTGTTCGTGCTCATGGCACAAGTCAGCGAACTCTTCGTCGTTCTCGTTGTCGAAGGCGGTTTGAAAGGCCGAAACGACCTCGTCTATCTAGGTCCATGGCGGCATCCCGTAGGTCCACATCGCACGAACCACACACCTCAGGGCAACGTGCAGTGTCGTGAAAGTGCCCAGGGCAGAGGGGGCACTCCTGAACGAAGGCCGAGGATGCGGAGTGAAAAGAAATGCTCCTAGCACCCAGCGGCTTCATGCCTTGAGGCCAATTCCCGCCCTTCGGGAGCGGGGATGCCGCGAAGCGCTGCTTCCAACCCACGTGACGATTACGTCCGTGAAACTTACCGTCGGTCCGACGGTTTCGTTCGTCGCGCCACTTGGACGGTGGAAACTTTACACCACCGCCCCCATGCCTACGGCGAAAATCACTCCGTGGCGGCGGTGTGTCGGGTGCAATCCCGCGCTCGTCATGACGGAGGGAGGTGAGTAGGGTAGAGGCCTCACCAATGATACGAGCGAACTCCTCGAGGAAGTCCGAGATGTCACCCTGCCCGTCACCTGCGTAAGCTAATCCGAGAGGCGTGTGCGTCGGGATAGGTGTGGCTGACTTGGGGCGGGTGGGAGGGCCATTAGGGTTCGCACTCCACCACACCTCTAGAACGTGAGTGTACACCTCCTCGATGCTCACCTTCGCTAACTCGGTGTCCAGGCGGAGCGGGGTGATCACCTCCTTGTAGAAGTCGGTGTCCAGCGCTGCCAGTAGCTGCCTTTTGGCTGCTTCGTCATCCAGGGGACCCGCTCCGCTAGCCGCGATAGCCTTGAGACATTCGTCAAATTGTGCAACCAAGGGCTCAGGGTCAGTAGACGACCCAAAAGTAATGCTTAAGAGCTCCTCGTGATGGCGGAGCGGCCGATGCCCAGGCGGCAGCAGCCGCTTGGTGATCTCTAGTAGGGCACGCTTACCGTCGCGCGGAGAGACCCGAGCGGAAGCGTCAACCCACCTTCGAGCTGGAGAGTGTGGCGTTGTCAAAGAGACCAACGCACGAAGTAAAATGTCGTTGAAGATCGGGTGAACCTCCTTGGTGACGTCCACGAGGTCAAAGATGTCCTCGTTGGCGCTGTCCTTGTTGATAAACGATGCCTCCAAGGCAGTAACCAAGGAATCCCAAAGAAGTTGTCGATGAGGTTCATTTCCGGAAAATGAGGACGCCTTAGTACCTAAGGTGTCCTTCGCAACACGCTTCACAACGTCAATGTCCCAAGACGATTGCAAAACAGCATTGCTGCGTGTCCTGTCAGCAGCAGCGAGTGCGACATTCGCTGACTGCGGGGTGCTCTTGTAGCGAGCACCCACGTTTCTAGCAAAAATTGAATCTAGGCGCATCCTAGCGCCCATGGCCGGTGTTCCAACCGAGGATGAAGTCATCAGATTAAATTCCTATAGGAGGGGGGTTGGGGAAAAGGCGAGTGTCAAATTGTAGAGTGGCGGGCGACCGTAATGCAGTTGCGGAGTGAGGAGAAGAAGGGGTCGAACGAAATCAACGAAGTCGGATACGCGGCGGCCAAGGAGTTGTTGACAGGGGTGATCAAGTCCAGTCTAAAACAAAATCCAACGCGGACACTCGAAGAAGTAGTCGAAAGTCCCAACTCGCAATCTCACCGCAACATAGTGCAAACCGCGCGCCCTAAAGTGGCCAATTCAACATCTCGCAAGGCCCCAACGCCCCGCCAAGCGGAAAAGCTTAGCCAATCATGGCAAAGTCAGCAGTGATAAAAGCGGGGTAATACCCCATAACCTGTGAGATATAATATAACGTATTATATCGGGGTGGTCACTGATAAGTTCTCATACAAGTGTGAACTGATTATAAAGGTAAACGAATATAAGGTGTCTGTGACCTAGGGATCTGTCACCTAGTACTGTACGAGTACTGGACCTACTGGTACAGCTAACGGGAGTCAGATAAGTTATGACCTACGGGTCACTGAATCCAGCATACACGTTCCGACAGAGGAGTTCCCTGGCGGGGTTGAGATGCTTCCTGTACGGCATCACGTGCCGACGGTGCAGATTGACCCGCCGGTGTCTGCGGTTGCATGCTCTTTCCCGCGGGAGGCGGCATCATTCGTGGAGCCCGAGGATAAATCTCGGGCTCCGATCGACGACTTGTTTTCGGACATGGACGAGGAGGAGTGGAGGACTCGCCTCCTCCAATCGACGGGGCGGGCCACGTGCGGTGACACCTTGCGGTGTTTCAGCGGTGCGCCCTCAACAGGTGGTGGGCTGCGGTGTTCCGCCCTTCGGCATGCGTCCATCATTCCTTATGCTGGCGTGCTTTATTGGACTGCTGTATTTCGGCATTGCCGGGGCTGCGGCGGGCGGTTCGGCGACTTGGGCACTAGCACTGACGCCATCTCCGTCACCGAAGACCCGGTGATGTGTAAGGGGGCACTTTGCATTTGCTCGGGGGTGGACAAATTGTCCCCCGAGGCACGACAGCAGGTACTGCAGCCGTTTGCTCTTTGCTGCAGCTGGTGGTGGCATGGCGGCTGCTGCACCTGGCGGTGACTTGGCATCATTCCGGTACAGAATTCTCGTCAGCATGACGAGACCGGGCACTCCGAGAGAAGCGGGTCGCCCTCCGCACATTGTTAGTTGAAGCGATTGCTGCGAAACTCATGATTGTAAGAAGAAAAACTTGCGTTAGGAAACGGAGAAGGAAGTCGCAGCAATCGTCAGCAGGTAGGAAAAGAGAAGTATTTTCACCAATTTCCGACGACACCGTGCGACACTTCGACTCCGAAGTTGGAGGTGAACAGCCACTACGCGATCCTTCATTTCTCCGATCCGGGGAGTGAGATCGGACGATCAGCCTCCTGAATGACGGTCATCACTGATGACGGAAGGAAAGCCGGCGATCAACAGTCGAGTGATGTACCTGTAGAGTGAAGAATTTTAGCCAGAAGCAAACAGGTTCGAGGTTGTTGATCGCTGACCACATACGCGTTTTTCTTGCCGTGGGCGTCCATCGGTTGTCATTATCGAACGCTTTCCACAGTGAAAACGCTTCTGGCTCCCTTGAACGAGATGGCGCCGCTGCTGGGAACAGTCTCAGGTGGAACGCACTTTCAGTATGCATCAATGCCGATGCTGATGAAATGGCGTAGCTTCAAGAGCGAATCTCCGAGGGTAGCTACATACAATACACCGCACGTATCCCTCCGCAGGAGCGAGATCCGGTATTCCAAATCCGCATCTCGGTTGGATTCACGTTCTACAGGTGACGCTATAACCGTCACGTCGCAGTTGCACGCAAGTTCCGGACATTCGAGAGTTGAAACTACAACCAACGCGTCGCGGTCACGCCCTCGTGCGGGGCATTCTCAAAGAAACGCTACCACCGACACTTTGCACGGAACGCCGTTCGCCCAGCTGGCTACAGCAATTGAAGAAAGTTGGAACCTTTTACCAGAAGTTTCACGCGTGGACGTCCCGAGCGAGTTTAGCAGTGTGACTCTTGCAGACGAGGCGTCCGAGCTGCAAATCGAGAACATCATTCTGCAGACACCACAATTCCGAAAACTACATCTCGAGGTTGCGCGAAGCGACGCTGGGCTCCAGGTACAATAACTGGACCATCATTAATCATGATTCATCCAGCTACAGCTTTCCCCCCTTGGTGTTACTGAAGACGTTCAGCATATTGCGCGCTATCTTGTATGCTGTTTTTTTTAAAGTCCATGCATCCTTCCTCCTTATATTTTCATTCGTTTCTGCGTGCTGCCTCCGGTCTACATACTGATGCCCTTTGCGCCTTTCTCTGCTTCCGAGAGCCTTCTCAAGTAAATAGTGTCGAGCTGCCTCGAAGACCTACCAACGAAATGCTTTTCCGAGACTATTGCCAATCCGCCTCCATGAAAAGTTGAAGCGCTGCAATAATTCACACCGAAATGATTCACACCGATGAATCCTTCTGGTTGAGCAGGAGCCGAAGGGCTGCGCCGATGAGTGGGGATGCAGGTCGTGCACTGCGTCATGTTCCCAAGAGCTGAATTCGATCTCCCGCTGTTTTCTCTCGACATGGTTGGCTTCGGCGACCGCATTACCCTGCTGATCTTGGACCTTTGTCCGGTCACGCCTGACCTGTCGCTCCCGGCAGCTTATGGCCCCTCGCTCGAGAGCCTGCAGCGCGAGCTTCTCGCAGAAGTTCCAAGGCGCGGAACTCCAGACTGGGGGAAAGCCATTTTTTCGGAGCACTGCATGCTTTTGTCTCCAAGTACCTCAGAGCACGTTGCCAACTTCATCGAATACGTGCGCGCCACCTTGGCAATGCACTTGCAGCACTCATTGTCCAGCCAGCCTGACAAGGAGCTCAGAGCGCAGGTGACGTGGAGTGACGTGGCCTGTAACCCATAACTTAGCGATGAGGAGGAGGTTAGAGCACATTTAACGTGGCATGGTTTGGCCTGTGACCCATAGCTTCGCACTCCCGAAGAGCTCAGAGCGTAGGTGACGTGGCGTGACGGGCCCTGTGACCCATGGCTTGGCGCTGCGGACTGTGCGAGAGCACAGGTGTCGTGGCATGCTGTGACTTGTGACTCAGTTCAGAGCGTAAGTGACGTGGCTTGATGGGGTCTGTGACTCATGGCATGGCACTCCCAAAGAGCTCAGAGCGTAGGTGACGTGGCGTGACGTGGTGTTTGAGGCGACCTGCGAGTTATAGCATAATGAAAGGAGAGTGCACGTGACGTGGCCTGTTGTGGCGTGTGACCCATGGCTTGGTGCTGCTGAAGAGTTCTGGGCGTAGGTGACGTGGCGTGTGAGGTGGCCTGGGACCCACGGTGTAGTACTACTGAAAAGGTTAGAGTGCAGTTGACTTGGCGTGACGTGGCCTTAAACGGATGGCTCGGCGCTGCTGAAGAGATTAGATCTGTGGCGGCATGGTGGCCTGTGACCCATCGCTTGGTAGTGCTGAAGTCGATCGAGCACAAGTGGCATAGTGTGCTACGGCCTGTGACCCATATCTTGGCACTGAAAGAGGGTTCAGAATGCTGGTGACATGGCCTGTAAGGTGGCCTGGGACCCATACGGCTTTGGCACTCATGCAAATCTGAAAGAACAGGTGACATGTTGTGGCTTGCCACCCACAGCTTCGTGCTATCGCACGAGCTAGAGCGCAGGTGACGTGGCGGGACACAGAATGCAATCCATGGCTTGGCACTGTCAAAGAACTTAGAGCGCAGGTCATGTGGCGGGACACAGTATGCCATCTTGGCTCGGACTTCGCTGCTGTAACCCTCAAGTTGCTACTTGGGCGGCTGGTTGTTCGTCATGCCTTCAAAGCCCAAAGCGAATGACTGTGCTCCTGAATTCATCTGTGCATGAGAATCGGACAGAATTGCGCTGGCCAGAAGCGATTTTGTGAATTTCAACTCAAGAACGACAAAACAAGGCGCATTCTCGCAAAAAGGTGGGGGTTTCCGCTCGGAGTCAGGCACTGCTTTGCTCCCGTTCTCGCCCTGCTCGCCACGACTCAGACTCCTCGGCTGCCTCTAGGTCTCTCGTAAAGGAATAGTGTTGCCGTGCGAGTCAAGATCTCGATCTTGCGCTCTGCCATCCTTTGGCTGCTTCCCTGTGCGACCCTCTCTGCTCGGCCGATGATGTGTCACTGCTTAGCATGGTTTGTGAACCAGTCAATATGCTTTCTCAATCTCATGCCACAGCTCGCAATAAAATGAAGTACAGTGGAACGGGAACAGCATGTGTGGGGTGTGGGGTGTAAGGCTCCCGAGCCACATCCGAGTCAATGGTCCCTTCTCGGGTCCGTGTGTGCTTTAATTTCTGTTGAAGATGCATGCGTTTTTCCGTAGTAAATTGCAGCCTACGATTGCACAGCTAGGGGTTCAGCATGGGGAACATTTGCGATACTGACTGTAATCCTGCGCCTAGGCCGATGAACATCTGCCATACTGACTGCAATCCTGCGCCTAGGCCGATGAACATCTGCCATACTGACTGCAATCCTGCGCCTAGGCCGATGAACATCTGCCATACTGACAACTCAAAAAGGCGTATAAGAAATAGTCCTTGTTGCTTTCACCATCGTGTGTCACCGCTGTACATGGTGCATGAAGAAGAAAAATCCACTTAGATTCATCCATCATGCGCTATCACTCATAATGGGATCTCAAACAGTCCTCTTGTACGTCATGTGCCACTCAGAAAGGGATGTTGAACAGTTGTCTTTGCTTGGTCCATCATACATCATTAGTAAGAAAGTTTTGTTGAACATTTCCCCTTATTTCACCATCTTATGTCACTGCTCATTTGTTGAGTTTTCTGCCGCTGCTGGAGCTATGGTTGCAGCAAAGGTGAGGACTGGGCTAATCGCTACATGGATGACATCCTGTTTGATATGCACAACATTCAGTGAGCGGCAAGAACTGGCTCCAGGCCGCCAAGCTGAGCAGCCTTAAATTGGTACATCAATCATGTGGTTCCGATGGAACATTACCAGCCGAAACCCTTTCTTGTGTGGTTTTAAAATACTATGAATGACAAGATTCTTATTTGAAGAGCACCTGCCATGATGGCTACGTTTGCCTGTATGGTTTCGTGGTTAGTTCAGGGAAAGCAGTAATTGTAGCCGCAAATATCATTTGAAACATATGTTGACATATGCATAGCAATCATGCGGCAGGCTCTTGATAAGCACATTAACTCCATCTTTAATGTCCCCGTTGACCAGATATTTTGCGCCAGCCTGTATCTATCCTTGAGTTATTCCCAACGGTTTGCGTGGATGAAGGTGGACGTTATGGCCACGGATGCATTGCAACGTAGCATATTGTAGCAGGATAAAGCGACGCCCTTGATAGCTTGACAGCGCAATAACATTTTGATCAATGCTGTAAGGCGTATCTATGTAAAATTCGGCATGACTAGTGTATGACCAAGATGTCGTCCTGCAAATGAAAGAGTCCCAGAAATCAAAACGAGCAAGTTAATTTCGCACCGGCACGGGTGGAGTCTGTATGCATGGGAGTGTATCAACTGGACGCGACAGGAAATGCACGGCTAGACATATCCAGTGCGGCGAATACGAATGATTTGGGGAGGTCAGACGCGAGTAAAACAGTATAGATTTGGACGCGCGCACCACCGTCGTACATTTAGGCGCCCTAAGCTCCCTACTGTGTACAATATAGAATAATTCAGATAGCATCTCATTATTCATGTCTTACCAGACAAAATAAGGCAAAGAGCAGGTCATCCACTCGAGGCCAGCGCATATCAATAACAGATAATGGTGGCATGGTCTTCAAAGACCAGGGCATTCCGGTCATCCGTCCAACATGAATGATATATATATGCCACAACAACCTCATAATATACTACCACATGTTTACGCAAATTCTTTCCAAAAAACGCACATGGACGTCCGCTGATAGTAGTCGCAATATGTGAACTAAAGAATACATCCATCATCATATGGTCAAAGATCGGCGTGCAAATAATGCCCCACTGTCTGTCAAACATCGTTTGCTAAGATTGGACACATTATGCGATCAAATAATCGCCCTTCTAGCATTGATATAGTAACGACAGGTATACGCTACGACACACATCACGTAAATTCCACTGTCACACCATATCTGCTACGGTATATCGTACATTGGGTCGACATTGGACCAAATCGATCGTGCTGCGCCAGAGCATTCTTGAAACGTCCGCGACCGCTATACAGCTCGCTCAGGCATAGCAAGCCCGACGAGCGGCAGGCTAGGCCGGTGATGCCCAGCTGGCTACGTGACAAAGCCACGCGTGATGCCGTCGCAACAGTGGTGCTTGGCGCTCTGCGGTATCCCTGGCAGCATGCGGAAACTGTGACGCTCGGCTGGAAGAAAACACTGAAAGTGCCTGCACAATTTCCAAGAAGAATTAGAGTCGTAGAGCTGCTGGCGAGCGCGCAAAGCACTGAATCGTTGACTTATGGCGTCAAAGTTTGCTTGTATGTACTAGGCATGGTCGCTCTCGAATCGGGGATCTCCACTAGGCCATCTGATCCATGTGCTTGCGCGCACCTTCGCGCGCGCCTTCGTCCGTTCTCTCCCCCCTCTCACCCTCTCCCCTCACCCTCCTCTCTTGCCCCCCCCGGTCTCTCCCTCCGCGCGCCCCCCAGAATATTATTATATACTGCCTTTTGATTTTCCATTTACCCATCCGATCGTGTCGATTTGTATGTCAAGGTCTTGGTTACACGAAGGGCCATTTTCACAAAAGTTCCGAGTTCCTAGATCGCGAGATATGGGCAATTTAAGTATTCGCTCAAGTATGGTTAAGTATCTGCGGCAATTTGAGCGGTACCGGCTATAACTTTTCCATAACGCGGTCAGTTTGATCCCTGAATTGCGCAACATGTTCATATCACTTTGAGCGACCTATTTACAAATGAAAAGGTTTTTGGAACTTTTGTGAAAATGGACCTTGGTGTACCTAAGACCTTGATGTATTTTCGGTGCGTCCATCAAGTAATCGAACATGTACAGCGCCACGATCGTCGGCACCTTCGGTGCGCATATTCCGAGTGTCGCTCATTGCATTTTCCCGAAAGCGACAACCTGCCATGACATGGTGCGGGTTGGTACATTGACACATGGGCGCGAATGCAGTGGCAAGGCGACCGACGCGCCATGGAAGAAGTTTGGGTACATCGACGTAACCGATGGAGGGCTGCGATCGCGTGCAGGTCTGAAACGACGATCGCGAACGGCGAAAAATCAATGAGGACGTTGGGGACACGCTTGCGCTATGCTGCTGCTTTTGCATATCTCCGTTCAATTTCCTCATAGATAGCAACATGAACAAAAAAACGAATGGATATGGTCACTCAGATGTCGCATATTTAAAATCATAACGCGTGCATCGAACGGAGATGAAAACGATTTTTTCTTGTACACACAAAGGCCATATGTTTAGTATTCACGCATTGTGCGATCTGTAACAAGCAACAGAGTAGGCATCCAATAATTAGATATAACCAGACCGTAAAAATGTGGATCGCGACGCGTGTCCCGGCGCGACGGGGCACACAAGGCTACACACGAAGCGATTCGCAGTGTGAAACACACAAATGTTTGTCTGCACAGTATGTAGCCTCTGCAAGGGAGGACGGAATATCAACCATCACAAGATAGCGCGCTGAGCAGGAGCCAAGTTCCATTCTTTGGTAATTTCAAAGATATTTTCGAAGTCGCAAGCGCAGATGAGCGATATACACGAAATAAGTCGAAGGGAACTATACTCGTGGCAAGCTTGCCACCGTAGGAGGGCCTGCTCAGTATCTCAAAATTACAAATAATCATTGAACAACGCTCAAAGCAAAATTGCGTCTCAGCGGCCCATATTTGGTGTATTTCTCGAGAGGTTTTTGTCCCCATCATCTGTGTGCGCTATCTCTATGAGGTGGAAGCGCCTGACCCTTCCGGGGGCCTCCTGTTGCGTGCACAGCCGGCCTTCTACCAGGTCCTCCATTCCTTTTATCATCAGCCACCATGTCCACGTAGCTCGGTATGGTATCCTTCCCGTCACCCGGGCCCGGGTTGGCGTTTGCCGTCGTGTCTGCATTGCCCTCTGGTCAGTATGTAGCCTGGGAGTGCTCTCGGCTTTACGCCCTGGTCTCTTTTTTTACCGGTGTAGGCAAATATCTTGCAGCCTCGTTTTCTGTGGTGGCTAATTATGTCTTTCAGTTTTTCTGCATGTGCATCGGCCCTATCTGTAAAAAGTCCTTTCATGCGTGGATTGTGGCACTCTCCTAGTTCATGTCCCACCCTCATGAGGAACCCTTTTGCGTAGTCCACTCGCTTTTGTCGGCGCCCTTCCAATGTGCATTCTCCATGCTGTGTGGTGCTGTTGTTTGTTGTCTCGTAATCTTGCGCTGGTAGTATTCTAAGTCTGCATTTCAGTATCGTTCTGCGTACCGCGAAGGTGGCTCGTTTCCAGTACTCATTTGCTATTTTGTGCAGTGGCTTGTCACCTTTCAGGTGTTTCATGTTTTTGTCCAGCCATGATTTTGTTACCGGTGTGTTTGTCACTGGCATTGCTTTCCTTTCGTCCGTTGCGTGGGTTGCCTGGTCGCGCCTTTGTTGGTTCCATTTGGTTCTCGGTACTGGCTCCGCCAGCTGCTCGTGGACTCTGGACTCCTCAGTGATTCTTTTGTGGAGGGCTTTCCTGGCTCTCTCCACTTCGCCTCGTGGTGTTTTCTGCAGTTCCGCAAGTTCATCGAGTTCTTCCAGCGCCTCGCTGCGTCAGCATATTTTGGCGTGGTATTTCGTTCATTGTGCTGTTGTGAATGCTCCTCCCCCTGTGGTTGGGTGGCACATTGACGGCTCCCGCCCATGTGGGTTCAGTTGGCGCGGGCTCCTCAGTTTGCGGGTTCCCTTCCTTTTCCAGCTCACCTGCTTATTGTTGCTATGCGAGGTGTTGTATTAGGTGTTCGTCTTCCTCCTGCAGCTGTAGTAATACTTCTTCGTCATCTTGTTGTCTTAACATTTCCTGCAGTTGGGTTTCCTCCTCCTCTCGAGCGAGGTCCGCTAGCTGTTGGGCGTTGGGCACGTGTTCTTGTGGTATTGTTGGTCCATCCTCTGTTTCTTCCGCCTGTTCTTGGTGCGTTTCCCGGTATATGTGGGGTTTTCCCTTCTGGTGTGCCCAGCTTGTTGGCTCCCCTTGTAGTGCTGCCATTTTTGCTGTGAGCATGCTTTCCCCTTGAGCGGCCTCTTTTCTGAGGAGGGAGGTCACAAATGTTTGTACCGCATGCTTTCCTTTTAGTTCTTTTTTGCAGGAGTCGGCATCTGGTACCATCGGTATTATTCTTGTCGTTTCATTGTTGTATTATGCCTCTATGAGGTCGCCTGCAGGCTTGTTTTGCAGCCTCGTCTGCTTTTTCATTTCCTGTTATGTCCACGTGTGCTTTTACCCCTACATTCTGGGAAAATCAGAAGACGTCTAGAAGACGTCTTCTGAACGTCTTATAGACGTCTTCGTAGAAATGATGTCTTCTGGTTTCCAGAAGACGTCTTCTGAGTGGAACGTCTTCTGGAAACCAGAAGACACTCTTCGGGGAAGACGTGCCGAAGATGTGCGGAATGTCTTCCGGATTTCGGAAGACATCTTCCCGGAAGACATGCAAAGGGCAGTCTTCCCGGAAGATACCCGGAAGACGTTCCGAATGTCTTCTGGGCCAGAATACATTCTGACATGTGTTATCGACACATATGTGATGATTATGCAATTTGGCCACATAGCTACTTCATGCCACACGTACACTAGTCGCGTAATCACAGAAGACATTCAGAAGGCGCACTGAAGACATGCGGAAGACATTCCAGGTATCTTCCTAACAACTTCAGGGTTGTCATCATGCTCTGTTACTATGATACATAATATACGGCTAAGTTAATTGATAGGTCTATCTACACATACATGTACGATTGCATCTATTCAACATACAGACCACGAAGTACGATGCCCGGCGTATTATCATGATCGCCTCTTGCTTGCGTCTTGCACCTTTCGGTCGTGAACCATCATCGTCGATGCACTCGAAAAAGTCAGCCTTTAAATCAAATACCACCGCCGTCTTCATCACAGGATGTTTCTTGATTACAACTTGGTGCTCAATTTGAGCCGCCAGGATAAATGGATCAGTAGTGTCCCAAGGTGTCTCGGGATCATCCGGGTCGTATGTGTACACCACCTTTGCGGCATTGTCCGGCCCGTACTTCGAGTTTAGCTTGGCAAACCGTTTTGTCGTCGCTTGGTTGAATTCAGGGAACCACTTTCCCTTCACAAGAATGTACTCTTTCGCGGCCAAGTCGACCTTGTAGATGCTATCTACCATGGCGTACCTGCGAGTTGGAGCCACAATACTCTATAGTAAGAATCCCCGAAGACGTCGAGAAGACACGCAGAAGACATTCGGTACACATTCTGCGCACATTCACCAAAACGTAATGCACGGACGCACCGGTCAGTCTCGATTTCCTCGGGCCTTTGATGTTTCTCCAGAGAAAAAGGCTCGGAAGTAACGTTGACAAGTTTTCTTCGTCTTGTCCTGAGCTGCCGTGCGATAGCAAACTCCTCGAACCACGACCGAGCCGGAAGATTGACACACGCGAGGAGGCCCTTCGACGAGTGCCGCTTCATTCTCCGTGAATGGTCTCCCCAGCCAGACCTTGGTTGGGGTCGCTACCGTGCATATGCAACGGCACATCCATCAGGCGAGACCCTCCGGCATGTGCGCCAATACGTCTCCGAACCATATGGTTTTCCCTGCGAATGTATACGTGCACAGTGTCAGGACATGTATTTACCAAAGACGTGTGGAAGATGCCTAGAAGATATATGAAACGTCTTCCAGGCACCTTATGGGTTTCATTTCTTACTTACCTCTTGCGGTAGGTGACGTAGTCGTCGAATTTTGCCTTCAACTTGCGGTATTGGGGCACGTTGCCATGCATCCACAGCTCCAGCGCTTTCGTTTCAGCGCGGGAGAGTACATGGCGCTTGCCTTGTGTTCCCAAAACCACGGTGTTCGGCGCCCTCAACGGTGCGGTGGTCAAGAACCGGAGCACGGGTGGCCGGGTGGGATTGGTGGTTGCCTCCCGCCGGCGACGAAGTACCAAGATTAACCCTCGCACCACATGTACCATCCGGTACCGCCCGAAGCCTTGCATAACACTCTGAACCGGATATGCATTGTTCTTCACCCACCTTCGAATCTTCCCGTTGAATGATTCGAACACGTACATCCATGTCCCCCGTATTGGACCATACATGAGGAGTTGGTCGGGGAAGTGGGAAAGCAAATGCGCGTTGATGACCAGCCGGTCAGGTGAGCCATCGCACTCGAGTGACTTGAAGAACTCATCCACCAGATTTTGAAGCTTAGGAACATCCTGCAAAATCACCAAATAAAAGGTAATTAAGGAAGACGTTTGGAATGTACTCGGAACGTATTCGGGATGTCTTCAAGATGTCTTCCGTACCTTACAGTCTACAAGCTCCGAAGTGAGCTCTCTCGTTATGACCGTCAACTGCCCGATCAAGTCTTCAAGCATGTTTTTCGAGTAGCCCTCGTCTCTATCCCATGACGCTAGCACGCTCATGATGCCCGCTTGTAGCATTTTCAACGCCTTCGTGACACTTGAGCGTCTTCGGTCCGGTGTTCGTGCCGTTCGGACGCAACATCTTCTTATGGCCTTGCCCCCATTTGACCATTGTGATTTGTGATGACCATTTGTAATTAATTAGCAATAATCAAGATTGTTGCATTTGTTGAAATTGAAGGGAAAATGCGAAAGTGCAATTTTACATATGTCATTTTGCTCTACGTTAGATTTCCAAATTTTCAATCTCAGCTAATTTTGATCTACGTTAGTTTTCTGATTTCAGTTTTTGGAATGCTTGATTTCAGATTTTTTACATTTGTCATTTTGCTCTACGTTAGATTTCCGATTTTCAATTTTGGCTAATTTGGCTCTATGTTGGATGTCAGTTTTCAGTTTTTGGAATGCTCCATTTCAGACTTTTGCATTTGTCATTTTGCTCTATGTTAGATTTTCCAAATTTCAATTTTGGCTGATTTTGCTCTACGTTAGATTTCAGGTTTCAGTTTTTTTGAATGCTTGATTTCAGATTTTACAAACCAATTTCAGATTTTTATATGTGTCATTTTGCTCCACATTAGATTTCCGATTTTCAGTTTTGGCTGATTTTGCTCTACGGTGGATTTCAGATTTCAGTTTTGGAATGCTTGATTTCAGATTCTGCTATTGTCATTTTGCTCTACGTTAGATTTACCGAAGTCCATGAGCCCGGAAGATGCGCAGAAGACGCCCATACCTTGAGAAGTGCGACCGCCTATCCTGTGGCTACTAGTGCGTCAATCTTGACTAGTATGGCATAGAGGAGGTCTCTCTGCTGCTGGTGTTCCATGCTGCGGGGTTTTCTTCTCATGTTTTTCAGTTGTCTTATAGAGTTGAGGCTGTCGGTGCAAATTGTGAGTTTTGTGCTACCGGTTGTGCGGGGTAGGGTTACCGCTTTTGTATCGCAAGTAGTTCGGCTATGTTCACCTCCTGGTCCTCCCCTTCCCATCTGATCATGTGGGCTTCCTCATTTTCCCTCTCTGGGGTCCCATACTGCTGCTCCTGAGGCCCATTCCTTGTTGCCCTCCTCGGTTTCTATTTCTCGTCTGCTCCCGCCCGTGTAGAGGCACGTGTTCGGTGAGTGGGCCTTTTGTGGGGAGGGGTATGTGGTTTGGGTTTGTGTTTCACTCGGGGCCACGTCCCTGGGGTCCGCTTCCGCGTCCCTGACCAGAGTTCATCTCCTCCCCTGGCTTCCCGGTTCGTGTTCCAGCCAGAAGGAGTCTGGGTATCTGACGAATTTTGTTTGTGTTACTCTGTCCCACATGTTTTGGGCTACTGCCGTTTGTCTATCTCGTCTGGTTTGCATAACTGTGCTTGCTTCTATCAGCTGTTGCATGATGGGGGGTTGAATATTCCATTTTGCACCTCTGCGTCCTGGCATGAGTTCCCACCTGGCTGGCCTTTCCTCTGCGTGGAGGTGCGCGTCTTCCCACCAGGTTTCCACGGTAGCCTGCGCGTTGTCGCATTGTTTGCATTGGCTGTTTTGAATTCTATGTTGACCATCGTGGCAGGTGGTGCACGTTATGTTCGCTGTGTTTACCATGCCTCTTAATTTCACCACTGGGAGTTCATATTGTTGTTGTACTAGGGGACATATTATGACGTGGTATGACATCATGCGATCATGACAGCACAGTATGACAGTGTGACAGCAGTATGATCAGTCTACAATATATGACAAAGGAACTATATGACAGTCACATGAATGACAGATCATCAGGAGTCATATACATAAATGATGTCAGATGCTGAATCAGATGAGAGATCAGAAGTGTTCAGATAATTATAAAAGAACTGACTTGAGAGATTAGATAATTATAGAAGAACTGACTTGATCTCATTGGATGTGCTACTGATGTGCCACTGACATGCAGCTACCGGATGACAGATGGCATATGAAAACATAATCTGACATGGAAGTCTGCCGGAATAGTTATTCATATATGGTGAATGATCGCTCATACTGTCAGCTTTTTATTTAGTAATCCTCCACCACACTGAAGGGCTGCTAGAAAGTAAGAGTTAATATAATACGAAGTTACTATCCTCATAGTGTGTTCACAACAACTGGTATCTCCGGAACGTCTACGACTTCTACACGGCCTGTGCGTTACCGAATTGCCGCGTTGATTGCAATTGTCACGCTGTGTTAATCTTTCCACCACGTTCAATTCCGCTGTTCTTTTCGTCCAGCTTGCGCAGGCGCTAACGCTCCTTTTGACCGTTTCCGCTTCGATTAAAGACTCTTGACCGCTACTGGTGTACCGTTCGGGATTCTTCTACTCGCGTAATCACGGTGTTTGCGTTCTTTTATTACGCCCGCACCAGAGATTTTGTCGCGCGCGGCTTCTTGCTTCAAGCGGCTCCTTCCGGCCTTTTTGGCCGTTCCCGCTTTAAAGCAGAATTCTTATCCGCTACTGGTGTACCCTTCAAAGTTCTTCTACGCACGTGATCACGGTGTCAGCGTTCTTTTTGTTACGCCCGCGTCAAAGATTTTGTCACGGCTTCTTACTTCGAGCCGTTCCTTTCCGTGAGGCCGGTAAATTTCGCGAATTCAAGAAGAACTACAATTTAAATGCCCAGACCGTCTTCGGCTCCGGCCTCCCGCCGCGGCGGATCTTCGCCGGACTCTGTGATTTCTTCGCCACCGCGGTTTTCTGAGAATTCCCACCGTCGGCAGTTGTCCCCGCCAGCAGATCTTGCAGCGACCTCTGTCCGTTCGGATCGATGCGCTTCCGCGGGTATTCGCGGGAGATGTTGCAATGGACTTCGCGACTTCGACCGGGCTGCCGGCGGCGCACCTTCCGCGGGCTCTGGCGGCGCACCGTGGTGAGTATTCCTCGGTGCTGCTGCCGACAGCGCGCCGGCATGATTCCGGCGATGTGGGGCCTGTTTTTCCGGGGCAGGGACGTCGCGGTAATGCTCTCCGCGGGGCTTCCGCCGGGGGCGTTAATCGTTCCGTTCTGCGGGAATCGTCGGTATCTGACGGTGTTCGCGGCAATTCTGCTCGCTCGCTGGCTTCGCATGTGACCGGCGGGCGGATTGACCACCTGGAGAGCTCTGTTGCAGACTGCTTGCACAGGTCGATGCAGCAGCTGATTCGGTTGGCGACGCCGTCTCCGGCTGGGGGAGGGGGGGATAGTGTTTGCTTTTACATCACCTCAGGGACCAGCAGCTGCCAGTCAGTTTCTCCATACCCAGAGCAGCTTCCCAAGCGACAGTTTGCAAGTGCAGCAGCAGCACTCTCAGGCCTCACCTGGCTCCCACTCGAGCGACCTCACCGACCGCCCTGCATCAAGAGTCTTGGTGCAGACCTCGGGAAGAATGAATAAAGACGATAATGAAAAAACTGTATCATTTGTTTTTGTTTCACGCGTCATCATGAATCTCGTGAAAGCAACCCTTGGAAATAAGGCAAGTGTGCATCCTAAATGGACAACC
This sequence comes from Cymbomonas tetramitiformis, assembly GCA_001247695.2. NCBI lineage: Eukaryota > Viridiplantae > Chlorophyta > Pyramimonadophyceae > Pyramimonadales > Pyramimonadaceae > Cymbomonas > Cymbomonas tetramitiformis. Next base: position 32,723 of record LGRX02033123.1, on the reverse strand, counting down.
GTAATGACGCACCCTTCATGCAGTGGGGCCATAAATTACTCTTTTAAAAGCATGTCCAAAAATGGCAAACTCGGGTCCTCGTACCCTCGTAACCTCGTTGCTTCAGTTTGGTGATGTCGTGCAGGACTGTGAGTTGTGCCAGCCATAGACGCAGTAAGAGCTAGTGCCGCAGCCACTGCGCAGCTGCATCCGAGCAGCGTGCCCACTGGCGATCCAGCCGAGGAGCGGCCGGGCGTGGGGCACAACAGCTGCACGGCCGAGGCTCAGTCTCCGCAGCCCGGCGAGGTGCTCAATGGCTGCGCGGCCGAGGCGTTGCCTCCGCAGCGGGGCGTGGGGCACAACAGCTGCACGACCGAGGCTCAGTCACCGCAGTCCGGCGAGGTGCTCAATGGCTGCGCGACTGAAGCGTTGCCTCCGCAGCCTGGCGTGGGGTACAACAACTGCACCGCTGATGCGCAATCTCCGCAGCCCGGCGAGGCGTCCAGTAGTGGCAGTGAGCCGCCGATGGAACGTGTTCCACCGGTGCAGATCGGCAATAAACATCAGCATGCCAGCTACGAGTTGGCGGAGTGTGTATGTGCGGCGCAAGGCAGTTTGCGAGCTGCATGAACTCGCTGCAGCCCTTGCAGCCTCGAACGCTCCCGCTGAGCTATGTACCTGAGGTGGAGGAGGTGGACGAGCTGCAGCAGCCAACGGCGTCGCTGCCTCAGCTGCGGCAACAACCCGCAACGGCCCCACCAACACAAACGACAAACCTCAAAAGAGGGGGGGAGTTGGTTCAAGGCAGTGAAGCGCAGCCGGAAGAGGCTGCTAATAAGCAAGCTGAGCTGCAAGAGCAATCTACCGCCGCGTCGATGCGGACGGCAGCTTGAATTGATGATGACGCAGCTTTAGTGGACGGTGCGCCGGGAAGCGGCAGCTGCAGCGATAACAACAACAACGAACACCGCCACAAACTTGGCCACGATGTGCTGCCCCACGAGCAGCGAGCTGCAGCCCATGGCGGCGTGCTGCCCCACGAGCAGCAGCGCCAAGCTGCCTCAGCGGCCCACGGCGCAAGCGGGAGGCTGTCCCAGCAGCAGCAGCGCCGAGCTGCCTCAGCGGCCCACGGCGGCGTGCTGCCCCACGAGCAGCGAGCTGCAGCCCACGGCGACACGCTGCCCCACGAGCAGCGAGCTGCAATCCACGGCGGCGTACTGCCCCACGAGCAGCGAGCTGCAGCTCACGGCGCGAGCGCGCAGCTGCCCCAACAAAGTGCCGAGTGCTGCCCCGCAGGCAGCCCAGCACGTGCCGCCTAGCGCGATGGCTGGCTCAGCGGCCCACGGCGCAAGCGCGAGTGCTGCCCCGCAGACAGCCCAGCACGTGCCGCCCAGCGCGATAACTGGCTCAGCGGCCCACGGCGCAAGCGCGAGTGCTGCCCCGCAGGCAGCCCAGCACGTCCCGCCCAGCGCGATGACTGGCTCAGCAACCCACGGCGCAAGTGCGTGTGCTGCCCCGCAGGCAGCCCATCACGTGCCACCCAGCGCGATGGCTGGCTCAGCGGCCCACGGCGCAACCTCGTGTGCTGGCTCGCAGGCAGCCCACCTTGCATCTAGTGCAATTGCTGCCTTAGTGACTCACGCGCCCAGTGTGACTGCCGTCTCGGCAATCCACAAGCCCAACGGCCAGGCAACCGAGGCGCAGCCCTTGCAGCCTGTCTGCATGGATCAGACGCAACCCCCGCAGCCTGGCAAGGAGCACATAGGCTGCACAGCAGAGTTGGCTGCAGCAAGGGATCCTTACTACACTCTGATGACAATCCGCCCAGCTCCTTGGCCCAATGACCAAGCCTCGGAGGAGTGCGGCGGGATGCAGCTGGTGGGAGCTCAGCGAGATGAGCCTAAAGAATAAGCTATTGTCCCAACATCATCAACCGCGGTTGACAACAATGCCAGGAGAGAAGGAAGCTACAATACCGTCATCAAAAGCCCCGACAGCAGCGAGCTGCAGCCCACGGCGCGGAGGACTCGCCAACCCTGCATCAACGAGTTCTTTTCCCCTCTAGTGACCACGCACCGACGCGTCCCTGCAGATGATTCATACTGCTTGCTTTGTACCGCGACCGTGGCACTGTGTCAAAATCGTGTGTCCACTCTCTTTTTATGTAGGTGCTGGGCAGGACAAGGTATAATATGTCACTGGCACTGTATTCTCGCGTGGCTAGATCTTGCCAACTCTTGTCCTCTCTGCAGACGACCAACGCGTTTCCGCAATCTCTTGTTCCCGACTGGCTTGCAACCACCGTTACATGGTCTCTGCAAGATTTCTGACCTGTGAAGACCTTTGAAGACCTGCCTTAGAAGTTGGGGGTGCATCATTGCTACTGAACCGTCTGAGCGTTGACAGCGTGATTCCGTGATGAGCTGTCGAGAAAGCCCAACGAGCAGAAGAGGGACCTAGAAATCCGAGGACCGGGGGGGCACGGACGAACCCGAGAACCGAGGGCTTAGCAGCCGAGACCACTGTCATTAGTGCATGCTCAATCCCCAGACAATGTTTATAAGGGCGAGAACGCATAGCGCTAGCGAGGACGTAGGCGCGCCTATAAAGGTGGGGGGAGTTGTGCAGGGAGTCAGAGTACGAGAGGACAGACGCGTCAGAGTGACGAGTGACAGGGATGATGAGAGTCACTATAATGACTTGAGAGGCATGACAGGAGTGACTGACTGAATTCAAACCTTAGTGTGACATTGGGATATTAGTCAAACAAAACTGGAGGGAAACCAGGAGAGCCTTAGCTTCCTGCCACATCAGCAGATCTGTGAGTATTCAAATGAGAGACGAGGGAGTCGAGAGACAGATATCAGAGACATATGAGTACTGATGACAGATACCACGCACCTTCTTATTGGCAGTTGCAGTCAGCAGCTGACTGAACACAGGAAGTGTCAAGGTATGCACAACTTACCTTATAGAAGAGAGCTGTGCAAGCTCTTGGGGAGTTTTTGAATAGTTATTTTCTCTTTTGCTCGAATCCTCATTTGCCAAAGGCAGGCACTGCAATACATTTCATTAAATGATTTTGTAAAGGGTTTGAAAATGTATTTTGTGCTTTTTTACATGCTTTCTAAATTCAAGTTTGATGAGACGTCCAGACTGTCTGTACAAGTCACCAAAAGGAAAGAGTCCTCTGTGTCGGGAGCGGTGGGAAGAGCAAAAGGAACAGAGCTGAACAGGCGTGTCGCTTCGTGGCTACTTGTACATCCTGTTTGTGTCACGGAGCTACATGTGTCATTCGGCTCTACTGCAGCAGGAGTCACGGATTCTGAAAGTCTGAAACCACAAAAATTCTGTTGCACTCCAATTTGAACATTTCTCTTTTGCTCGAATCCTCATTTGCCACGAAACCAAAGATGAAACTGTGAGGCACACAAAAGAAATCTGATCTCTGTCACTGTGACCATGTTAACCACTCGAAGTAGTAGTTCGTGTCTGCGTCCCTCAAAGCTGTCGGGCCAATGTAGTGTTGCACTGTCGAAGAGAACTGTGACCAGCCTCCAAAGAAACACACAATTTATTTATCCATTGTCACACCTATGTCCACTACTCGGCCTTAGGTACATCCGATGTACCTAACACCCCTTGGGAATTTTCATGCCTCAAACCATCGAAATCATCAACGGTGAGTTTGTGGCCGATATATGTTAGTCTAAAGACATCCCTGGAGGGTATAAACTATATGGTATATGACATTTGTCACCTTACGGTGTATATGTGGTAGGCCGCGCGTGGGCAATTTTCAGATTTTTGCCAGATTTTTGAAAACTCGAAATTTTAGGTACATCCCTTAGGTACATCAACTTTAAAGCACCTACAGGGTAGGTAAACGAAGACTTTCGATGTAGGAAACTTTATGATGTTATCAACTTTATGATGATTAGATATCCCTATGAACCAACTACTATCACTTGGGTTGCCACTTAAATCTAATGTAACGAATTTGTTTGATCACCGGTCAGATACAAAAATACACTGACTGTTGTACTCATACTCATGTACTGACTGTTGTATGTTGTAGTGATTTTTTTTGTATCACTCCGTTGAAGTATTCAGCAACGCCAGACTTGACCCTTTCAGACTCGTGTTTCCATTTCGAGTTGAAAGCAACAGCGTGAACTTTTACGCCTCACAGCCTTCGAGGAGCCTACCGTGCGCCTCCCTGCGACACGTCGCCTTCGCCATATATAGAGCTTCAGAACTCACTCGAGGCCTATCTGTTTATCGATTACAAACCCCCGTGCTGCGTCAGTTCGCTTTAATTAAACATCAAGCTATAATTACGGGGGGTATGGTATTTTTAAAAATACCTGCGGGTGTTTAATTACAGATGGTTGGGCCCATGGTTGGGCCTAGTTTCTGAAAACCTTGCGCGAGGGTGTCGGCGGTCAAAAAGCAGAACGGGTTGAAATGCTTTTTTCTTTCAAAACTCGCTTTTGAGTGATTTTGAATGAATAACCCGATATATATCAGTCATGTGGGTGGCATGCAGGGAAGATATCTTCCTGGGATTGGCCGGCCCGGGGCCGTGTCACGGAGGCCCGGGCCGAAGGCGGGCCGAAGGAAAAGTTGCGGATTGGCCGAGTCGCATTGAGGGGAAAATCGATAAATTTCCAAAATTTTATCGATTTTTGACAAATTGTCATACTTAAAATTAAAATTTTGCGCCTGCGGCGGGCAATTTTGGGTTCGGGCCGAGACGGGCCGAAATGTGGCCGAAGTAAATTCCCAATGCGGGCCGAGTCACCTCCGCGGAAGATATCTACCCTGGTGGCATGTGTGCCATATTAAAATGTTCCCTATGGAGTCTTCTCGCCGTAGATTAGGTTCAAGCCGACATATCGATCGTTAATGGCATCGAAACCGTTGCTTTAGCTTAGGTACATCCCTATGTACTTAAGCCTCTTAGGTACATCCCTATGTACCTAAGCCTCTTAGGTACATCCCTATGTACCTAAGCCTCTTAGGTGCATCCCTATGTACCTAAGCCTCTTAGGTACATCCCTATGTACCTAAGCCTCTTAGGTACATCCCCATGTACAACCGGGTAATGGACACCTACAGCTCGAGCACACGTCGTGGCACCCTTCCGAGTACTGTGTGCAGAAAAATGACCTCCTTCCGGGGGTCTGCAATCCAGCTCGCTGAGAGCCAGACCAATCCAGTCATTGGCAACTGAAGCCTTGAAGTTCTTCGGGTCCTCAGGTAGCAGCCAGTAGGCGTCAGGTTGAGTAATCTCAGATCTGCTCCAAGCTGTGTCACGGCGAAACTCCCAGTGCTCGATCAGCTCCTTCAAAAGAGCCACTCCCCTCCAGGGGATGCACATGCGTCTCTTCACCAGGTGATGTCGCCGTCCTTTCTCTTTCAGCAGCACCACAGAGAATTCACTGTCACCACAATGAACGTGCTGTCTTGACAACGAACGAAGTCCCCGTGTCCGGTCTGCCAAAGGTCACAAAGGCAACGACCACGTAGGAGAAGGCCCGTAGCAGCCGCAGCTCTTCAGAAGATCGCGGAGTCAGCTTCAGCGCTGCTTCGTGTACACGTCATATAGTGTCCCGCTGGCAGCCAAGTTCGCTGGGTCTCGATGTTCTCCTCCAGCTCCGCCTGGATGGTTGCCATCCCTTTCACAGCTCGGGTCACAGCACGACCCTTCGCTGGTCCAGGAAATCGCAGATCCTCGTGGTAGTTGACGATGGCTGACAGGTCCATCCCAGCTGCAAGGAAGCTGACTTGATGCCCCCGTCCTGCAACACAGAGGCGATGTACAACAACACAGTCGCCTCCATTGCTGAGCGGTCGCACGAGTGAGATGGCCGAAATGCATAATCGATGATATCCATGGAATCGCTATATCGGACTTCGGTCGCAGTGGAATTGCATGAATTCTTAGGACTTTGCGGAAAATATTTTTCAAAAAAAATATTTTTTCAGGGTGAAATCGCGAAAAAACCGTTGTTTTTAGCTTGTTTTGGCGTTCTACACCATTACGCGGGTGAGGAGTGCAGCGATTCGTGGAATTGAGGGGTTTCACATATCACGTAATTAATCCTGATGGTCACCACAATTTGAAATTTTGAAAAAAAATATTTTTTTGGCCCAAATCGGCCGGAAATCGCGTTTTTTTGCCTGTTTTGGCCTGTCGCGGGCCTGTTTTGGCGTTCTACGCCACTCCGCGCGTGTGGAGTGCACATATTCGTGGGAATGAGGGTTTTCACATATCACCTAAGCACTCCTGATGGGAATCGCAATTTGAAATTTTGGAAAAAAATATTTTTTGGGCCCAAATTTCAACAGAAATCGATTTTTTTGCCTGTTTCGGCCTGTCGCGGGCCTGTTTTGGCGTTCTACGCCACTCCGCGCGTGTGGAGTGCACATATTCGTGGAAATGAGGGTTTTCACATATCACCTAAGCACTCCTGATGGGAATCGCAATTTGAAATTTTGGAAAAAAATATTTTTTGGGCCCAAATTTCAACAGAAATCGATTTTTTTGCCCGTTTCGGCCTGTCGCGGGCCTATTTTGGCGTTCTACGCCACTCCGCGCGTGTGGAGTGCACATATTCGTGGAAATGAGGGTTTTCACATATCACCTAAGCACTCCTGATGGGAATCGCAATTTGAAATTTTGGAAAAAAATATTTTTTTGGCCCAAATTTTAACAGAAATCGATTTTTTTGCATGTTTCGGCCTGTCGCGGGCCTGTTTTGGCGTTCCACGCCACTCGGCGCGTGCGGCGTGCACACAATCGTGGAAATGAGGGTTTTCACATATCACTTAAACACTCCTGATGGGACTCACAATTTGAAATTTACCCAAATCGATTACAGAATCCTTGTTATGTTGGCATATTTTGCGTGGGCCCTGTTGGGCGTTATGCACAACACGCCGAGAGTAGATGCTATTCAGCATGGTGTTGTTTGGGTTCTAAGATTCTAGTGATCTTTCCTGCTGTGATAGTTATACTTCTTCACAACAACCCTAGGATGCGCTGGTGCTCAGCATCGGTCAACCTATAAAACTCCTTACCGCGGTATTTGCGTCTGGTCATTGTCACTTCCACACACACGACATGATGCGAATATGTCAGACATTTCTTGGATGTGTCTATGTAGTACTCCTCGCAGCTTTCCTCATCCGCCCACTCATAGAATCGGCCTTCAACGACAAATTCCCCCGGTGTAGCATTTACGCCCTCCCCACCAGGCGAGTAGTAGTCGTCTCGCATCCCATCCGCGTTCATCACCTGCTTCACCTCGCTCAACGCCTTCACCAAATAGTAGGGGTGATTAGGATCGCCCCCCGACAGCCTTGCAAAAGTGTTTCCTCGTGCAACCTTCACACTCACGTCATCGCGGGCCTCCGCGACTCTTGTTCTGGTGCGCCGGGCATCAGATTCGGTTGCCTCAGTCAAGGTGAACTGCTCCCAGCTGTCCACGTGACTCCGGTACAGGCAACCCTCCGTGTCAGGTTGTGCCTTCGCGCACTGCGCGTAACAATAATCGCAATAGCATTGTCGGTCCCGCTTCAAGCCCACCAACAACCCCACCCCTGCACGCACCGAGTGTAACGCCAAAGTCCGGTCAACCGTGTCAAACCCAGGTCCAGAGATGTCCACGTCCTTGCCGTCAACCAGAAAGAAAAATCTTTGCCCGAACTGAACACCTCTGTCGCGAGCGCTATCCTTCGGCTTTTGCAACCTTTCCATGCAGAACTCGTACAAGCTTTTGGCGTCCAGTATTTTACAATGCCATTTGTCGGTTGTGGACATCACCGCCAAGCTTGCCTCATGCTTCACCGCTACTCCCATCGCGTCTTGCTCACCTCGTGCATGTGACGTCTCAAAGAAGTTGCGCTGTGTCGGGATGCTAAGCCCTCGGGGCCACTCTGCCGACTCTTCCCGCCCGCTCTCCACCACGTCGGCAAATGCGGTTGCGCATTTGTTTTGTGCCGCACTACCATCCGCCCACTCATGCATGAATTTGGGGAGAGGTATACCTCTCTTCACGAAGTACTCACTGACGATAAGTTTCCTCATATGTTGGATACCTCGGTGGGAGTGCGGCAAGGTGTCGCTAATGAGGTAGATCAGGTCCTTCACTATTATTGGGTTGGCCTCGGTGGAAGTCTGACCATCCACGGAACCAACCGCGTGCCGCCATAACACACAACACAACAGCGTTGCTTGCTTCACTATCCAGTGCAACGACTGAATCGCCCTGGGAATGTTCAGAGCGTGGTTCTCGCTGAAGTCAAACAATATGAGGCAGTGCCCCAAAGGCAAGCCCGCCTTGCACTTGTTGAACATTGTCATGGAGTGCGTGGCCATGAAACAGTGGTAGGCATACGACGGCTTCAAAAATCGACACGGTTGGGCAGCAGGCACACCGACCAACTTCTCCAACCTCCAACTCCCGTCCGCCGCTTTCCGCACAAACGTGCCCGAACACACACAATTTGGGGACTCCCCTGGGGCGTGGCCAAGGAGCAGAGCTTGCAGTTTTGCAAGCAGCTCACCAGCAGTGGTCGTCTTTTGGACGAACTGCACCCGGTGCTTGTTCTTCCCGTCCTCGTCCACTCCGATATGAACGTTCTCGTAGGTGTGCCAGTCCAGCGTGGCAGTGTTGGAAACCGCCGCCGGACACAACGACCAGTTTTGCAGCCCCCCGCACCGTTTGCAAGAACCCTCCAAGCAGGGCATGTCGTGGTGGTCCTCGTGCTCTCCGTTCGACCGCTGTCTTGGACACAGCAGCGATGCCGTGAAACCGGAGGTTGACCGTCCCACCTCCACTCGACCACACTTGAAGTCCGGGAAAGCAGGAAATGGTTTACGGGCAGACAGCCGTGCCCGAAGGCCTCCAACGCGAGGGCAACACGACGCGTCCGTACACTTGCAGCCGGAGTGGCCCACCTCCTGGAAACGAGCATACGCCTCCACCACCAACCGCATATCCTCGTGGTACCTGCAGCAGCAGGAAATGGTGTCCCTTCGGGTGAGTCGTTGCACTTGCCTCGGCTTCCGAGTCTCAAAAGATCGGACTTCGATCTTTTCGGCGGGAAACTTCTTCTTGAACTTGCGGAACACCTCCAACTGTGTCATTTCCAACCACTGCTTCGACACCTTCTCCACGCTTCCATCAATATGCCGCAGCTGGATCACGTCCCGTTTACACGTAGACACCCGACTGATCCCAGCACTCAGCCAGAAGGCTTGGATCTTGTGGGTCAGCTCCGCGCTTATAGCACGGTTGGCCATGTGCAGGTTTTCCAGGACCAACCCTGCCAGAAGACCGGCATTAAGCCGTTGCGCTGTCCCAAGGGCAGCTCCCAACAGCAAGTTGCGGTGCCCAACGAGTTCATCCTTCACCACCTTCACATTTATCGCCAAGATGCTTGCAACAGCACCCTCAACACCCTCCACGTCTCTGCCAAATACCATCGCTGCGCCCGCCATGCGCGTGGCAGCGTTCTGCCTGGAACCATAGCCAGCTAGAGCGGCGAACGAAGCCCGCAAGCTCGACACGATCGTTCCTCCTACGCGATCCTCCTCTGACAGAAATCTTAGCCGCACAGCTTCTTTCTCTTCCGCGGGTAAGGTGCGCACAAAGTTCGAGAGCACCCCACCAATAAGATGCGGCTTGTTCATGAAAACCTCCTTGAGCTTGTTGTTCCAGTGTTGTATACTTCCATGCGGCACCAGGCAACCCACCGCTGAGGCTCCTGCGGAGGCTGCTGTGGCGCCTAAGGGACCCAGCGTCGATTTCACCCGTGCTTGAGGCGCAGAGACCTCCACCGCGTCCTTGCCCAAGTCTAAACGCTTCCTAGATCGAGCTTCCCTCCTTCGCGCATTCTGATCAAGGCGCCTTTTCTTAACGGTACTGGTAGGTGTGGGCGCATTCCTCGCATTCCTCCCAACCCCACCTGCCTGCAGCACGCTAGGATCTCTGCTCGGTTTATTCCCAGTTAACACATTCCATTTATCGACGAACTCCGAGATCTGCCCCGCTAGTTCTGTTGCATGATCCACATTCGTTGGTGCAATAGGAAACTCCAAAGGCAAGTTCCGCGCCATGTCGCCGAGGCTCATCAATCATGGCAATACATCCACAAGGTAAGAAGGAGGAGGCATCCCTTTTCGAAAAACGCCACTCATAAGCGGCAAACATGTAAGGAGTCTACGGGCGAAAGCACGCCTTCAATAAACATATTTGCATGTCTGAACTTTTAATGAACGGACTCCCACATGCATCAGGAATATGAATAGTCCTTTCACGAAAAATATCCGTAGCGTAAGTATCGCCCCCAGGATGGAATGACTGTTCGATCGTGGGGGCGATTCGCCATTTCTGGATTTATCACCCGGACATGTCAAATTTGACGTAGCGTGTGTATCGCACCCACGATCAACTGCTGCGTCGATCGTGCGGGCGATTCATAAATTTCGATTCAAGATTCGATCGTGTAATGATTTATCACCCGGACATGTCATATTTCACGTGGCGTGTGTATCGCACCCACGATCAACCAATTCGTCGATCCTGCGGGCGATTCATAAATTTCGATTCAAGATTCGATCGTGTAATGATTTATCACCCGGACATGTCATATTTCACGTGGCGCGTGTATCGCACCCACGATTAGGTGATGGGCTGATCGGGAGGGCGATAATGCATATCGGATAATTTAATTGAAATTCCGTCACGACACCGTAAGCATGTCAGGCCAAAAGTCCGATACCTGCTCACAGGAAGCTCGAATCGGCATGTCGGTTCGCCCACACGATCAAAAGATGGGATGATCGGGAGGGCGATAATGTATATCAGAGCCCTCCCCCGACATCTTACAACTGAACGAGACCCCTAAAAACCGTAAGCATGTCGGACCAAAAGTGCGATATCTGCTCACTGAGAGCTCGAGTGCTTGTAACGGTAACGCCAACCTGCGAACTGTACGCTATCTGCGACCATAGCACTTTCTTCGCGTGTTTTCGTTGCGCAATTGACGTTTGGATCGAGGACGAAGGCATTGACGGTTACTTTGGTATAAATTGGGAGCTAATATTCTAATAATGAAGCAGAATAAAATCACCTATGCAGCAGCGGTTGGGACAGCCGTGCCAGCTGGTTTAAGGCGCAAACATCCTAAGTCAGATCGGAAACTGGTGGAAGGTGTCGCCGAGAGTGAAGGAGTACCCGCCTGCAATGTGCAAGGGTGCCCCCATCCCGACGACTCGTTGGATCGAACGAGGCTGGCGTTGGCGACCTGCGACATGTGCTCCGACACCTTCCACGTTGGGTGCGCGTCGCGCCAGCTCACACCGTCAGGGGAAAAGCGGTTTCCAAGGGAATGCGGGCGCTGCGGGATCCTGGCCCGCGTGTTCTGCCTCTTTTGCGGAATGGGTTCGGAGAATCACTTCCCAGTGCTTGTTACCTGCGCGACCTGCCAGCGCGGGTTCCACAAGAACTGCCGAAAATCCGGACACAGCAATCCGGATACATGCGGGCGCCATCTCTGCGTTGGACAGCCTCCTGTCAAATGGGCGTGCACGGCCTCGCCGAACCCTGATGATGGGCAGGCTGCTGCGGATACTGGTGCTGCTGCTGCCAGCGCGGAGAAGGCTGAGGGAATGGCAGCGCAGCAGCAGGCTGCTGGAAACATGGACGAAGCTCAGTTACAGGAGGCGCCCACGTTCGCAGCAGTAGTTCGCGCAGAACCAGGAGGCGGGCTGGTGGAGAAGCATAAGTTGTCGCTAATTTCTAAGAAGGAGGCAGGCGATGCCGACGCAGCGGATCCTGGCCCTGAGGTGGAAAATGAGGCAGATGCAGAGCAGGGCACAGCTGCCGTGGCGGCCCCTCTGGAGGTGCCAGGAACAGAGCAGGGCACGGCTGCTGTAGAGACGCCTGCTGTCGTCGACGTGCCTGCTGTGAAGGCCCCGGTTTCACAGGACATGCCTGCTGTGGAGGCCCCTGATCCTCAGCACAAGTCTGCTGAGGATCAGCCAGTTGCAGAGCAGGGCACGGCTGCTGCAGAGACGCCTGCTGCCGTGGACGTGCCTGCTGTGGAGGCCCCAGTTTCAAAGCATCAGTCCGCTGGGGAGGTGCCAGATACAGAGGAGGGCAAAGATGCTGGAGAGACGCCTGCTCCTAAGGTGCCTGCTGCGGAGGGGGCAAAGAATGCGGAGGAGCAGCCTCACTTTACAAAAGGCGTGCTGCTGGACGAGCTCTGGAGGCACAGGCTTGCAGAGGGTGGGTATTGTGTCGGTCATTTGCAGGACACGATATCGGCTACGGCTCTGGTTGCAGAGTTCCAGAAGGATTTGGCTCCGAGCTCCGTGTTTAGAAACAACTTCAGGGCGTTCAAGAAGAAGGCCAATGGGGAGCTGGACACCCTGAAGGACGGGAAGAGGTGGATCGGGAACCTGGTGGAGGGCACGCCGTTTTACAAACGGTTTGAACAGGTGGCTGAGGACGTCATAGCTGCGGTGGGGGACAAGTTCGGGAAGCTGGAGGTGCCGAAAGGTGACATGGCGCGAACCGCCCTGCTCACCTACCCGCAGGCGTTGGTTCAGGAGAAGCATCGGGACTATGGTGCGCTGTCCGTCATGCTAGTCCTGACGGACATGTACCCCTTTATTTACGGTGTACCCCCAGTCGCATAAGTTGGGGGATGGGGCCACCCTGGACAGCCTTCGGCCGGTGACCTGCTTCCTGCCGGCAAAGAGCGTGGTGATCTTCGACGGCAGGCTAATCCACAACGCGGTGGAGATGCAAAGTGGAACTTTTCGTGCGTCAGCGCACACCTACATTACAGCGGTGGAAGACCTCTTTCCGGAAAACACCACTTTTCCGGTCTCTGGATCCGCCACCATAACTGCGTCGCCCTGGGAGTTTGTGGTTGGGCATGACCCTTGCAGAAGAAAGCATTATGACTCGCAAGGAATTGAGCGAGCCACTACCTCGGAGCCTTCCCAGGCAATGACTGCCCTGGAGCGGGAGATCGACTTCGCGAACGCGATCAATGAGGTTGACGAGGATATGGGGAGGAGTGTGGTGCTTGGGGAGCCACAGGGGTATGATGCGTGCCTGGCGTTGCGGGAGCTTCTGAGGGATACGGTGGCTTTTGGGAGGGTTGTGTACCACGAACAGCACAAGGATGTGGTCTGGATTGGTGGCCCCATCGTGAAGCCAAAGGAAGGTGCAAAACAAGGGACGGCATGCTGGATATATGGGCCGTGGCTTGTGGCGGATCCAGTGGGGAGTAAGATTCCGCGGAGGAGGGTGCTGTTCCGCGCTACGGCGTTGAACAGCAAGCTAAGTTTGCTAACACAAGCCAGGGAATGGGAGGTGAAGCACTACGACAACATGAACGCGGAAGGAGGCTTTTTTTATGAGGCATACAATTCCTTTAAGCACGGTCTGGTGGAGGAGGGGGTGATTCGGGTGATGAAAAGTTTGCAGGCATATGGGAAGGGGCATGCGGAGACGTTGACCGGCGAGTTGAAGCCGCCGGTGACTGCAGCAGCAGCAGCAGCAGCAGCAGAAGCGGAGAAGAAGGAGAAGGAGAAGAAGGAGAAGGCTGCAGCAGCGGAGAGGGAGAAGGAGAAGAAGGAGAAGGCTGCAGCAGCGGAGAGGGAGAAGGCGAAGAAGGAGAAGGCTGCAGCGGAGAGGGAGAAGGAGAAGAAGGACAGGGCGGAAACCCTGGCAGGGATGCGGAAGGCATTGGCAATTCCTCGGGTGAGTAAGAAGCGTGGACGGGGAGGTAGCCCCGCGGGCACTGGGGTTAAAGGACCGGAGCGCGGCACAAGCACGAAGGCGCGGAGAACAGGCGCTGAGGGGAACATCTCCGAGACTCTCTGTGCCCCACTGCAGTCTTTGAGACGAACGCGCTCGCAGCAGGCAGCGGCGGCAGCAGTGGAGGGTGGCTCCGACAGGAAACGCAGGAGCCCTTGTCCAGTTCATGGCCCTCGTGCTGCACAGTCGGAGCCGGACGAATTGTCGGACACGGACACAGAGCAGGCAGGAGCAAGCATACCAGGAGGGCCGTTGTCTGCGCGAGCCCCGCGGGTTTTGGAGGAGCTGGGTACGCAGGTGGGTACTCCTTCAGGGCCTTTCGAGCACTCCCCTGGGGGAGTGCTCGATCCCCTGAACCTCTTCAACGATTCAGTGGGCCGCAACACGCCCATTGACAGCCGGCCGCATCATCACAGTGCAGACGCCGCGGAGCTGTTTAACAGGGAGCGCGCGGCGACGGGGAGCCTGACGACGGACTTGGCCAGGCCACGGTCGGAAGGTTGGGAGGGGCGAAGGGAGGTGACACCGAGCTCAGCTGAACCTCCGGTGTTGGCGTCGAAGGCCCGTCAGGCGGAGATTGCCGAGTTGGAGGCTCGGGTGAGGATCCAGGCCTTGAAGATGCAGTTGGCGCAGGGGGCAGCCGCCTTGGCCCAGGCAGGGATTGCGTCGGCTGCCTCCCCAGGGCCGGAGGTAGGTGCCACGGCAGCTGCCACGGCAGCAGCACCGCAAGCGGCGGCCAAGGCAGCAGCATCGCCTGCAGCGGCCACCGCAGCAGCACCGCCTGCAGCTGCCACCGCAGCAGCACCGCCTGCACTAGAACAAGGTTTTTGCTTAAGTTTGCTTAAGTTTGCTTAAGTTTTCTTAAGTTTACTTAAGTTTGCTTAAGTTTGCTTAAGTCGGTATAAATCGGTAGAATTATACACCCGATGACATAGGAATGTCACCAAGCCCGCTTCAGGATGCCCCAGGGTTCACGCGAGAGCCCCAGAATGACTGGCGCGATGCCAGCAGATATGACTCGAAGAGGCTGGGTTTGTAAAAGGCCAAAGATTTGTCTTGCAGTCGACGATGAGTAATTATACACACTGAATCAGTCGAGGTATAAAAGGTTGTGGCAACCTGATTCGCGAAGGCTCGCGTGCACTATAAATATGTCAGGGAATGTCGTGAATGGGGAAAGCCTGTAAGTGGTGTAGTCCAATCAAAATCGCGATCGTCATCATACCCACGCATGTGACATATATACTTTAAAATAATAAATACTTGGAACACTCGATTTCAAATCAGGCGAGGGTTTAAACTGCGGCGGGCGGGGCTTATTCGTTCTTTCGAAAGAGAAGGTTTTTTGACCACCTTCCCTTTCCGCCCTTGTAGTAATTTTGAAGTTTGAATATATAATAAACATGGCGTCTTCTCCTCCCGCACGTACGTCTGGTAGCAATCGCGCAGCAAGACTCCTTGCTGCGGCGGGACGCTCCAACGGCGGGAACGGGGGAGATCCACCGGTGCGAGCTTCAGTTTAAATTTTATGAAACATCATGGTCTTAGACCGACGTTTTGCGTTTGTTTTTTCCCCCCACACAGTCGGGTTATCGGGTGTGCAGGTGGTGGGCCAAGCTGGCCAAGCCGGTGCAGCAGCCGCGTTGGACCTCAATGAGGACGTCAACGAGGAGCCCGCGGGTGAAGAAGGCGGCGCGCCTGAAGAGCCTGCAGAACCGCCGGTGAGTTTTCTGCGTTTCCTGAAACCGTTTGCATATCTTGAACCTAATTTATGTCACACGTTCCGCCGTCAGAGGTTGCTTAAAAAGAGACGTGCGTACAACAAGCGTGTTCCACTTGTGTTGGTGTCTGCATGGTGGTCAGCTCGGGAGGGTACTGCTTCGACCGGCCGGTAAGGTTACATGACAAATGGTTGTTTTTCTTTTCCCCGATGATGTGCCGGTGGGTCGGGAGCGGCGTGCGCGTGGCCTGATTCAAGGCTCGCTGCGCGCCCCCTGTACCCGTGGCTACATTGCATTTTCGGTCGGGGTAGGTGAGGATCCCAGCCGGTGGGTTAGGAGAGGCGTGCGCGTGTCCTTGTTTTGCAAGGCTCGAGGCGCGCCCCCGGACCCGTGGCTCGGTTGAAACGGGGTGTGGTAGCTGGAATTTTCGAGGATGTTTCTGGTTGGTGCGGCAGACCGTGGGCGTAAATGGGTAGGGCACATTGAATACGTATGGTGCGGTGTGAGGACAACTCCTCTGACACGCGACCATATTAAGGGGGTGTGGCCGGTAGGGTGTATGTGTTTGTTTTGGGTGGGTGCGGCAGACCGTGGGCGCATGTGGGTTGGGCACACCGAATATCTATGGTGCGGTGTGAGGACAAATCCTCTGACACGCGACCATAACAAGGGGGTGTGGCCGGTAGGATGTAGAAGTGTGTGTTTGTTTCGGGGCGGTGCGGTGGACCGTGGGCGCATGTGGGTTGGGCACACCGAATATCTATGGTGCGGTGTGAGGACAAATCCTCTGACACGCGACCATATTAAGGGGGTGTGGCCGGTAGCATGTATGTGTGTGTGTTTTGGGGCGGTGCGGTGGACCGTGGGCGCATGTGGGTTGGGGACACGGAATATATTTGGTGCGGTGTGAGGACAGCTCCTCTGACACGCGACCATAACAAGGGGGTGTGAGCGGTAGGATGTAGATGTGTGTGTTTGTTTTGGGTCGGTGCGGTGGACCGTGGGCGCATGTGGTTGGGCACACCGAATATCTATGGTGCGGTGTGAGGACAAAACCTCTGACACGCGACCATAACAAGGGGGTGTGGCCGGTAGGATGTAGAAGTGTGTGTTTGTTTCGGGTCGGTGCGGTGGACCGTGGGCGCATGTGGGTTGGGCACACCGAATATCTATGGTGCGGTGTGAGGACAAATCCTCTGACACGCGACCATATTAAGGGGGTGTGGCCGGTAGCATGTATGTGTGTGTGTTTTGGGTCGGTGCGGTGGACCGTGGGCGCATGTGGGTTGGGGACACGGAATATATTTGGTGCGGTGTGAGGACAGCTCCTATGACACGCGACCATAACAAGGGGGTGTGAGCGGTAGGATGTAGATGTGTGTGTTTGTTTTGGGTCGGTGCGGTGGACCGTGGGCGCATGTGGTTGGGCACACCGAATATCTATGGTGCGGTGTGAGGACAAATCCTCTGACACGCGACCATAACAAGGGGGTGTGGCCGGTAGGATGTAGAAGTGTGTGTTTGTTTCGGGTCGGTGCGGTGGACCGTGGGCGCATGTGGGTTGGGCACACCGAATATCTATGGTGCGGTGTGAGGACAAATCCTCTGACACGCGACCATATTAAGGGGGTGTGGCCGGTAGCATGTATGTGTGTGTGTTTTGGGTCGGTGCGGTGGACCGTGGGCGCATGTGGGTTGGGGACACGGAATATATTTGGTGCGGTGTGAGGACAGCTCCTCTGACACGCGACCATAACAAGGGGGTGTGAGCGGTAGGATGTATGTGGTTGTGTCGAGTTGGTGCGGTGGACCGTGGGCGCATGTGGGTAGGGCACACGGGATATATTTGGTGTGGTGTGAGGACAGCTCCTCTGACACGCGACCATATTCAGGGGGTGTGGCCGGTAGGAGTTATGTGGTTGTTTCGGGCCGGTACGGCGGACCGTGGGCGCATGTGCGTTGTGGCGTGTCGTATGTGTGTAACATCATTAAATGTAATACTAGGTCTGATAGAGGAGGGCGGTTGCTGCACCTTTTGCAAGACCAAGAAACGCAAACCCCGCAGCCGTAACAACAAGTCCAAGCGTCTTAAGAAAAAACTAGTGAAGTTGGAAAGGGCAAATAGTGCACTTGAAGCTTCTGTCGAGGAGAAGAAACCCCTTCCACAAGCACCGCTTCCCATATTCGTGGGTGGTTGCTCGGAGTACTACTCCCAACTCACGTCCGTGAACCGTCGTCCCAGCTCACGAGACCCACGCACAACCGCCTGGCGTTACGGCCCGGATGTCGCGCGCACTCTGGCGCAGAACTGCAACTTGGGTGAAGTCTCCTACAATATGGTCACGTTCTCAAATCCTTTAGGTCCGGCGAAAAAGTGCGACGGCGGTTTCGCGTCAACCAGAGTCGGTTGCACCCTCAACGGCACAGTTCCTTTGGTGTACAAAGAGTTCAGTCTAAAGCACAGGCCAAGCGCGTCAACCCGCTTTTCCGAGTTTGCTCGGGAACTATACATGACGACCCTCGCCGCGAATTCAGCTCCGCAGTACGTGTCGCCCATACTCCACTTCGGTTTGCGGCAGCTTGGCGAACGAGAACGTCCCGCATGTGCACCGTTCTTACTTTCCATGGACCACGGCATCTCCCTGGACGCCTTCCTGGCACAACCGCCCGTGGCTGTTACCATGACCTTCAAGAGAGACCTGTGCGCCAGAATCTTGACAGGCTTTGCTGCGCTGCATAAAGCCGGTATCTCCCACGGGGACGTCAGGGCAACAAACATGGTGCTTTCCCCGACGAGGCCCGACAGCTTGGTCATCATCGACTTCGGGCTATCAAGGCGGCAGCATAGGGAAGGGCTGCCTGAAGACCACTACCGAAGGCACCGATGGACCTCCGGAACGCCTGACGATGCACATCACAAGCCTGGATCCGTGTATGCGCCGGAGTACAGTAATGGAGGACCGACACCTGCAACCGACATGTGGGCGATTGCCCCGATCCTCGTGCGCATCTTGATTCGAGATTCACGTGACGCCCTTAAGAGAGTTAATGATGATGCCACCAGCGCGACTGTGCATGACATCCTGGGGAAGCGGTCGAGCAATACCTATGTCAGCCGTGCAATCTGGAGCCCAGTTATGGACTGCGTGCACCGCGAGCCCGCGAAACGGCCATCCGCCGCTAGCCTTGCCCGTCTTTTTGTGGCCTCCAAGGCGGCTACCGATGGCAAGTTAGTGATGTCTGGGAAACCAATAAGCGCCATTGGATGCTAACCTAAGAGGTAGGTTTGTCGCCGATGTCCTCGTATTGGGTATTGGATGATGTTCATATGTTCCCGCCTGATGCCTGCATTGCGGCTGCAAAGCTGCCTTCCTGGCATGCGATAAATCACAGCGATCCAGCCAGTTGGATGGAGATGGTTGGTTTTTTACTTCTGAAAACCGACGTACCATGCCTTTTGCTGCAGGTAACATCCACACCTCGTCACGCGTATTGCAGCCAGGTTGGCTTGGAGCGGTGGGCTCTATTGAAAATCTGGACGCTGGAGCAACGCCGTCTTGCTGGTGGGTTATGGCCTGAGAGCTCGGCGGACTCCTTTGCGTTGCACGCGCAAAGCTTGCTGCTGGACGTCTTTGGTGATCAACATCTTCATCACGCTATATTCGTGAAGGCCGGGGAGTGTCCGCTGACCCCTCCGCCAACTTTTTCGAGTTTGCAGGGTGGCCGCGGAGCGGCTGGTCTGTGCCCCAATTGGGACATCCCTACGGCCTACGGGGCCTGCTGCGACTTCGTGTATATGCCACGCCCCTCGACGGCAGCGGTTGCCATGGTTGGTGGGGGGAGGTTGTGCTTGTTCACGGTCCGTGGGGTCACCCTCGGTTACACTTCACCAACGTCTTCCAATCGTTTTTGGGACGCAGCTTCACCGAGAGCTTACAGATGCCCCCTCCATTTCAGAAGACTCCCCTCTCCTTCCTGTCAGCCGTCTCTTGACCTACGCGGAGCTTGGCGTTCAAGTGGATGCAGTGAACGCCAAGTGTGCGGCGTTCTCAGCTTGGCGTGCCACCGCACTTCGGATTGGCCGATGCTCATTGTGCAAGACCAGGCTGCCTCGTGGAACCAGGAGGCGGTGCCCATGCCGGCAAGTACGCTATTGCGACATAGTCTGTCAGCGTGCGCATTGGAGGTTGGTGCCGTTTGGGCATAGGATGGAGTGCACGGCCCGCAAACCGCCGGCACCGTGGAGGTGGACCATTGAGGATCATCTAGCTTTTATGACAACATGGAATAGTGATAGTGTTAATAACGAGGCAACAGCTCGTTGGCAACAGCTAATAACACTCTTGAATAGTGAGGGAGAACAAGATATGTAATACAATTTCTATACACTTCTTATGTGTAAAGCCAAAATGAGCTTCTTTGGGAATTGGTGTATTGTTTGTACTCGCGAAATACGGCATTGTCGTTGAGTGGATTCCGCCCGTGCCCGCCGGTACACTTGTAGACCTCACGTGAGCGCGCACCACTTGTCCGTTTTAATGCTCCAATTATTAACGGTACATTATGGAGGCACCTAAAACTTCCAGATGAGTAATACTTTTGGCATTAAAGTGTATTGAACATCGATTGTGCGGTGTTTTAGGTTGCAGGCACGTTAACCGGTCTGGGTCACGAACCGCTGCGATCCGCGTGTGCGAATGCGTACATGACGCTTGACTCTTGGGTGGACATGACTGAATTTTTGCGGTACCGATGTCGGGCGTTCTGCTATGTCCGCCGCATGCGTCAAAATGTGGAGGGAGCCGAATCGTACTCCTTTGAGTTCAAGTTTCACGGGCATTGCCTGTACGGCCCGGATGCATCATGGGGCTCGCTGTTGGAGGGGGCACGTCCCCAAGGGAATGCAGAGATGTTTCTCCTGGATGTGCCGGAAACTGCACGAAGGCAATGGGAGCCCGAAAGCGATGCATGTGCGATGTTCGGTTCGCTAAAGTGCCCGGAACTGCGCTATGATCCACGACCGTTTTCTTCGCGTGCCCTTTTCTTGGCGCTGGTGGTTACCGCCGTGCGAACCATGTTCCACCGTGTCGTCCAATGGCGGGTGGAGTCGCTCCAATCAGGCAATGTTGTCGTGGAAGGTCAGTTGCGTCGCGGATGGTGGAGGAAAAGCTGGGTGACCACTGGCCGGCCGGGCGAGACGTGGATGGCGTTCGTGTATGTGCAAGACAAGTATGCCGCGACAGGGGATCCTGCGCGTGGAGATATCATGGTGGAGGCATGGTGGCCTGAGAATCCCATCGAACCTCTCATAAAATGCACTGGATACAATGTATCACAGTTCGCGCCGGAGTGCATATTTCGGCAGATGCGTACCACTAAAAAAAATCCCAAATACGGCAGACCTGACTATGCCAATCGTGTGGTATGCATACGTGCAGCGGAAGGTATCTACGCTTCATCTTTCCAAAACCGCGGGCAAAGCGAATCCACCAGTTTTCCGCACCAGTGCTCCCACGGCCACGAGTGTTGGAGAACAATAATCTACATCCATGCGCACTTTGCGGAATACTGTCAACCGATTCCCCCGAGCTCCCTGCCGAAGAGACAAGAGCCTTGTTCCGTATGTCGCCGTGTCCTGATTGGGAAAGGCGTCCGTCAATGCGGAGGGTGCCTTTTGCGTGTGTATTGTTCACCTGAGTGTCAGCGCGGAGACTGGCAGCGGACACACCGACACGAATGCAAGGCCATCGCTGTGTCGGAATGGAGGAATACTATGGCGGGGCTATGGGAATATGGCGGTTATGTGTTCAAGAATTTGAGCGTACGCTGCGCTGCCCGTATGATCACGCGGGGTAATATTGGGCCGTTTTTTGCATCAGATACCCGAGCTTCGCGACCTCGTGTCAGCAGTGGGACAATGTGAACTGTGAACCCCGATAGTGGCTGAGATAGTGGTGGTCTGCGGTGAACTCATGTAAGCGGAGTACCAATGCCCAAAATAAGCAGTCTGCATGGATAGTAGCGAGTGCGCTAGGGAAGGGCGTGGCGCAGCCCCCTAGATGTAAGCAACTTTTGAAATAAATTTTAGAACGTCTTGTTGAATGAGCGTATGTCGTCTCTCAGGTGGTGCGATGCGCGTACCGGGCACACTGAATACGTATGGTGCGGTGTGAGGACAGCTCCTCCGACACGCGACCATAATAAGGGGGTGTGGCCGGTAGGATGTAAGAGGCTGTTTCGGGTCGGTGCGGTGGACCGTGGGCGCATGTGGGTTGGGCCACATAAGTGTATTGCAACCTATGCCCATGTTCGGTGCGGTGTGAGGACAGCTCCTCTAATACGCGACCTTACAGTACAGGGGGGTTGTGTGGGCCAGGGGGGGCAGGAGTACGGGGACAAGCCATGGCTAAGATTGTTCCCAGGAGCGGACGCCCATTCCGTGCACACCCAAAAGTGTCCGGCGAACGTAGACGTCCTGTTGGATTACCACATCAGTGCGGGATGTTCGGCAGATGACGACCAGTTGAATGCCATCAAGGAGTTCCGAGGAGGAGCGGCGCTCGCCGTCTACACGGCCCAGTTGGCAGACATAGAGGTCATCCTGAAATGGATAGATTGGATCAGCAAGGAGCTGTGTAGATTGTTGCGGTTACTTGAGGAATACAGCAGCGAGAAAGAGACGCTAGGTAATGCGCAGCGCGCATTACCTCCTGACGAGCCCCTCCCTAGGGGGAGTAACCGGCAATTAATTGAAACGGGCTTGACTATTACCGAGCTCCGGAAAAAGCTGCACGGCAACATTACGATCAACACCAAAAGTTGGAAGCTTGCACGCGAAGCTTTCGGCGAGCCCCCCCTGACCCCGGAGTTCATGAGGATGGGGGTGGAGGACCTCCAAGATTTCTGTGTTCGGCTTCGTGCCTGGTGGGATTTGGCCGTTAGCACCCAGGAACTGGTTCGTCATGAATATGAGGAGACGCTGAATCCGAGTTCGAAAAGTCTACTACCGTTCTTCGAGGTGGGTGGACTGTTTTCGAGTGCGGTGGCGAAGTATAAAACCCCACCGTTGATATCCCCGCACGGCCGGGCGCAGGTCCGTTGCCTATGGGAGGCTGGTGACGCGCATGGCGGCCAACCGCAGCGAGTGTTTCGTAGAGTGTGGTGGTACATGCGAGATGAGATGGTGCGGCGGGGAGACTGTATCTATCGCCATTTGGGGGAGAGGACGCCGGACACAAAAGTATTCCTGCCGGCGCCTGCTGTACTCGGTCGTTGCGTTGACAGCCCCATTCAGGTCAAGCACACGGACGTTCATGCGCATTCCATGGAGGAACTGCTTGGGCTGGATCGGGTGTATGGTGAGCCTGGAATCCGTACCTACTCCGCCCTGATGTGCCTGGATGAGCAGGGTTACACTGAGGTCTTGCCTGAAACGGTTGAGACGAAGTACTGGCCGGAGAACGAGGATGGTGTCATGCAGCTGCCCGCGGCTTTCCAGGGCTTCCCCACCGCCTCCCCTTTCCAGCAGGCGCGCGTGGGAGGAGGGCCCGGTTGGATGACCGTGTGGCCGGCCACGCTCACCGCACACCAGGGAAAGTGCCCTGGTCAGGCCGTGCCTGGGCTGGAAGGATTATTCAGGCAGAGGTCCCTGTCCCTTTGCGTGTACCATGCGTTCTCGTACCTGGAGAAGGGTGTCATCGACCTGGACAACGCGGTGCACATCGCCTCACACGGGTTCACGGAGATGTACGGCATGCCTATACGAATGGTGTGCATAGCATGCGGTGATGCCATCCAGTTCAAGGGCGGGTACGATCTCCTGCCAAGGGTGCACGCCTGTAAGGCTTGCATACACCCCCTTCACGAGGGTACAGATCTGACGCAAGTGGGGCACGTGATGTGCGGCAAGTGCTTTGACTTCCGGAATGAGAGGGGAATAAGGCCACCGCTAATGGTCCACGAGAGGCACCGGGGATATGCCGCCACGTTGCAGGACTTTCAGGCGCTGGAACCGGCGGAGGCACGTGCGCGCGCGGTTGTCAACTTTGCAGACGTGGCCATGGGTGCGCGCCAGATTCTGCTCGCCTTCGGTCCGAGTGCCGACCTCTCACCGGAAGAGCGCGCCTCCCTCGGGGATGTGAAATGGAACCTGCCTCCGGCAGAGGCACCAAGCGCGGAGCAATGCGCGGGACCCCCCCTGCAGTATGGGGAGGGGACGGTTGTTGTGCAAGCGTCAACGGTGCAGGGGTTCCATGAACACCCGCTCTTCCAGAAGATGCAAGTGTCTTGCCCCACGATGCAGTCAGTGATCAAGGCGCTTTGCGTGTCTGTACATCGAACTGCAGCCAAACCCAGCATGGTGGCGACGGATGAAGGAGCAGCAGCTCCGGCTGCTGCTCGCGCTGACGAGCATGCGGTGCTGCTTGGCCACACACCCGCTGTTGGCGGTGGTGAGCAGCCTAAGAAGCCGCCCAAGAAGCCATATTCACGCAACCGGTCTCCAGCTGCCCAGCTCCGGCGGCAGGCGGATAGAAAGCGGAAGGCGGCGGTGCGAAGACGGCTGACGACACCCGTCAGGCAGCCAATGTTCGACGCCAACGGTTACCTAACCAGTGAACTCTTACACCAGCTTAGCTTTCCCGGCATGGAATTGGCGAAGCTTGTGGCTTCCGTCATCACCCACAACTGGAATTGTTCACGGCCCACGTTCGCGTGTCGGTGCAGTTGCCACCTGTCCCCAAAGGATACCCCTGGCTGGCATCGGAACGTGGCCTCATTGCAGGCAGTCCCACCTTGCCTTGGGCTGGCTGCGCGTAACACTAAGGCGAGGAGTGCACCTATGCCTGCCACTACAGCACCTCCCACCGTGCCATCGCACGTGGCAACTTCCGGCAGGAAAACATGTCGCCCTAGGAAGACGCTGGCAGCCATGGAATGCGGATTGGGGGGCCAACCGGCGACCAGTGCTGCTGCACCAATGGCTGCTCCCGCGGCCACACCGGCCCCGGAAGCACGCGTCGTCGGGGCAGCTCCGCCCTGCCCCCAAGGCCTGACGGAGGGCACCTTGGTGTATGGCAATGATGGACGGGTGCACCATGTACGGACTGCGGACATGCGATTGATGCTAGATTTTGCGTGTGACGCACCAGGCGAGGAAGGTCGACTGATTTTGGACACGGAGGTCAAGCAACTTCCGACCGACGGCCCGCACGTGATCGCTGAGCCGGGTGTTCTGGACGCCAGAATGCAGCTAACCCATGTACAACCAGCGCAACAGCAGGGCTTTGCAACCGACGACGCCCTCAAGGAATACCTGGCATCCGCTGGGCTAACGTTAAGGGATGTCCCGTTTGACGGTGATTGCTGGCTTTCCGTGGTTGCTCCGTACATCACAGGTGCGGATGGACGACCCTATCACCAAGTGCAATGGAACGGCGTGAAGTTCTGGACACGCAAGCTGCGGGAGGCTTTAGTTGAGTATATTAACACAAACCCCACCTGGAGCGATGGATCTGGCCGCCGCCCGGAGTGGCTGAACGATCCCGAATTCATCAGTGATCTGCATGAAGGGAAGGCGCACAGTGACGAGCATTCGTTCCTGGTCCTGGCGAGCATGGCCAAACGGGTTCTGCAGGTGTACCGGATATTCCCCACTCAAGAGGAAGTGTTGCGCCGGAAGTGGCCACAAGGCGTCAATCACAACAATCTCGTCATGCCCGACATTGACAACGCGATATACGGCCAATATGCGCCCTTCAGTATGCAGTACTTCTGCCCGCCCCCGGAAGAACCACTGACGAGCACCGAACCCATCCGGATCCTGCACATGCTGGAGGTTCCGTTATACGACCCCAAGCTTCCGGAAGATGACCAGACATGGGTAACTTACCCTGGCCACTTCATGCGGATCCTCACGGAGGAAGCGGCGGTAAAGGAAAAAGCTGAAATGGAGAGATTGAGCAAGGGAAAACGCGTGACGACGTCCGATGGTGCGCCAGGGAAGAAATCGAAGAAGCCGTCCAAGACTAACTAATCAGGTACTGCTTTGGATCTCATCAACAATCGCTTTCTGCAATCGACATCTGCGTGATGGATTACAGCCGGTGGGTTAGGAGTGGCGTGCGCGTGTCCTTGTATACAAAACCTTACAAATCCTAATATACTGGTTGTTGTCATGTGCAGGCAAGAGGCGCTGCTGTTCAGAGTTGGAGTCGAGCAGCTCCCATCGCAGCGGTAGAGTGATGTTGCAAAGCAGCGTGGCAAACTCATCTAAGCAGTAGAGCAATGTCAGAAATAAGCAGTCTGCATCGATAGTAGCGAGTTGGAGTCGAGCAGCTCCCATCGCAGCGGTAGAGTGATGTTGCAAAGCAGCGTGGCAAACTCATCTAAGCAGTAGAGCAATGTCAGAAATAAGCAGTCTGCATCGATAGGAGCGAGTGCGCTAGGGAAGGGCGTGGCGCAGCCCCCTAGATGTAAACTATACGTAAATGTAAATAAACAAGTATTGCGTTCCTTTGTAACCGCCTTTCCGCCTCGAGTGGCGGACCACCTGTTTGGAGAGCCTAGCGGGCGCGTGCGCAAACCGAAGGGAGGGGGGTGTTAAGCCCAGTTTGTTATGCGGTTTTGATGTAGTTATGTGGTTGATATGTTGGTTGATATGTTTGTTGATATGTTGGTATGGTTGTTATGTTACTTATGTGGTTGGTATGTGGTGTGTGCTGTCCGGGGAATGTGCAGGAAAAGGCAAAGGTCACGAGAACCAGGAAGGCCTCCGAGGTTCAATGCGATATTGAAACCTACATCATGGCTTCTCCACCAGGCTACGATATCGACGCCGGACTCATAATACACCTCAGCAAGGCGTTCAAGCGGGACCCCCCAGCGAAGCAACGGCATGCGATGATCGTGGAGAAGGTCACCACCATTTACCCCATGCTGACGCAGAGAGAGGCGACGAGAAAAGTGAACGCTCGTTTATACAATCGCCGGGCCGGCATAATGCAGCAAAAGGGAATGACGCTGGCTCGGTTTCAAGCGGATGATTTGGCAGCGTGCAAAAACTTCAACCTTCAGGCGCTGGCGTCGAAGAGGCCCCATCTCGTGATTCCACTGACACGCGCTGAAGCGCTTACCAGTCGCCCCCTCCCCATTGCGGCAGGTGGGGCGCGGGCGGAGCCCATGGCACCGAGGACGGAGGTGTCGACCCCGCCAACAAGCCCTACCACGCAGTGCGGCACGCCAACGGTGGCTGATGCGGCAGGAGAACCGGGGGGTGCACATCTGCATGGGGGGGGGCAGCAGTGTCCGGCGCACAGGCGCCCGGGGCAGAGATGACTCCGCGAACCAGCGCTAGATTCCAGCGCACGAGGCTCCGACGTGCCGCGCGCGCAACAGGCCAACGAATCAACGGGGAGCAATCCGTGGCTTCACAAGCAGCCCCAGAAGACGTTCCAGGGAGCGACTCGGCACCTGTGCGTACCAGCCCTCGGCTAAACACGCAGCATGAGAACGCGAATGACCTGCAGGTGGAGAACGATATAGCAAGTAAGTCGGCCCCTGGGACCAGTTTCCGTTGTCGGTTTGACTAGCCTGGCCCCGTGTGTAGGTGGTGACGTGATGTTGACTGGTTTGCAGTTCCAGAGTGCCTTCGATTACCTGTGCGTACCAGCCCTCGGCTAAAGAACGCGTACGAGCTGCAGGTGGAGAACAATATAGCATGTAAGTCGGCCCGTGCGTGCAGTCTTTGTTGTCGATTTGACTAGCCGGGCCCTGTGGGTAGTTGGTGACGTGATATTGTATGGCTCGCAGTCAAGAGGCGCAAGCTAAGCCAGCTGTTCTTCGGGGAGGAAAGCGCCCTTGAGGGCCTGCAACGCCTGCTGCAAGACCTGCTTCCACAAGTAGAGCAGCTGGACATCGCCACCCTCGTCGCGCATGTCGCCCGAGTGCACAAGGAAACGGGGAAGCGCGTGAATATGACTGCGAAGGCCGTGTTCTTTACGGTACATATGCCTGGATTCAATCTTCTGCCTGTCAAGCATGCCAACCACTACGAGAAACAGGCCCGTGAGACGCTGGACAAGCGCTGGACGGCCGACCTGCTAAAACACAAGGAATCGTCCGAGGCGCTTGAGGCTGCCTTTAAAGCCACCTGGAAGAAGGTATCTGCAGTGCAAAGGCGTGGCGTTCCGCGAACGGCGCGCTCCTCCAAGAGCATGGCGGAACCACCGGCGCCTGCGCGTGTACAGGGCAAGAAGCACATGAGCAAAATCTGCCCCGTCGGACGGAAGGCCCACCTTGTGCGCACCGGGATGTCCTCTAAGGACCAGAAGAAGCTCCACGTGAATCAGAATACACAGGCGGGGGAGTTCCTGCTGGAGGACTTCTCGCATGCGGACTACGGGGAAATATACCCTGCGGATGTTGATGACTTACATGGCACAGTGCGCGACATGGAGATCTTCGTTGGCATGGATTGCTTCGAGCATGACACGCCAGCAGCGTGGCGCGCGCTGGGGCACCCCCCCGTGATGCGGTGCCATTGCATCGGCGTGAAAGCGTGGGAAGACCGACCGGAGGATCCCGTCGGAGCCTTCGATTACTCTGTTTTCCACGACGACTTCTCCGTGGAGACTTTTTACTGGGACCAGCTGGTGCAAATGAATCTGGTTCGCGTCCCAGAGCTATACGTCACGGAGGACTACCGAGTGTGGTGGAAAAATCGCTCCGGTGACAACCGAGAACTTACAACCGACGAGTACCGAGGCGGCTTTGGGGACGCGCGGCCGAAGCATCTGCGCACCACGTCGTTCTGGGAACGGGTGTAGTGTTGATAAATCGCCGAGACGTAGTACGGAATTAGCGGACCCCGATCACTCATAGAACCCACACGGCAGTCGTGTGCGAACAGACGTGGGGCACATGCAATACGCACTAGGGAGTGCGCTAGGGAAGGGCGTGGCGCAGCCCCTTAGACATCGTAAACATGCAAATATTTTTAATATTGAGAACCCGCAAAGTACATGCTCCAACTGCCTGTCGCAACTTGCCTCACGGGTGGAAAGCTTCCCTCGCCGACATGATTGCTGCGGGTGCGCCTATCGTCCTCCTGTTGGCCAAGTGTTCACGGGGTGGGGATGAGGGGGGGGGAGGCAGCGCGTGCAACCTTTGTTTGCCAACAACCATGGTGGAATACTAACAATCGTCGTATTTTTGCAGGATCTTTATGCAACGTACGGCCTTAGCCTATCTGACGTGATGGACATTGCATCGGAGTCCAAGGGCACCCGCACTAGTCTGCGATCACTCCTCCGTCGACGAGACGGAGCGCCCCCTGCAGGAGGAGGGCCATTGCTTCGGGCGGAGCATGACCGCCTCACCAAGGTGGCGAAGACAATAAACGCGGCAAGTGGCAATGTTACTTCGAGATGGCGTGTGACGAAGCTACCGACGTGGCCGGCCAGTATTGGGGCCATGCGCATGCCTGGGGAACTGTTAGGCCCCGACGAGCAATTAACGGAGAACCAGACCTCACATGGCAGCGCGGTACCAGAGAATATGTCGTTCGACCTAGAGGAGGTGCCTGACCTTCTTAAAGCAAGCGCCGATGGCTTCTCAGACGAGGAGGGACCTGACGACGCGGAGACCGCACGGCTACTGGGGCAGCTACGTCTGGAAAGTGATGCCACCGAGTATAACGAAAACATATTTGTCCAGGTACGTACGACAGCAACATTCTTGTGTGCTAAGTGTATTGCCAGCCCACAACGGGTGTATAAAGAACTAACAATGCGGTATGGGGTTCGTACGCACGGTTTGATGAAGCAGGCCTTCCATGCCCACGGTTGCGACCAGGCGTGGCCAACAGACTACGACATGTGGGACGAGCGCACGGCCACGGAGGCAGGTCTCATGGATGAACTCTTGCGCACGGCCGAGGAAGGGCAGGACGTGGACATGCCTGAGGAAGAAAATGTCGTGGACATGCCTCCGCCGGAGAACCTGCAATGGGACATCCGCCCAGGTGAACCGCTGTTTTGTGACAATCCGGATAATGATATAACCGTTGGTGAGGCGGTCTACTACTTCATGCAGTTGCGAATGGACCAAGGCTGGTCACGGCCAGCTTTTGACAGATTTCTGAAGGTCCTGCTCATGCTGTTGGGTGGGCCTACCCGATGTCGCTTGCCAAGCACCCTATATAGGATGCGGACTTACATGCAAGTAGAAGATCACATGGCATATGCGGTTCATGTATGCCCGCGGTGGTGCCGACATTTCCCCCGAGAGGCAGATCCGAGGAAATGGGACCCAACGGAGGAGTGCGGTGTGGTGCTGGAGAAAGACGAAGCGGGTATCGTTGTCAAGCGCTGCAAGGAAAGACGGTTTGAGGTTGTGAAAACCGCGGACGGGGAAAAGTTGCGCCCGAAGGAGTGGTTCTATTATTTCCCGATCGAGGATACCATCCGAAGATGGATGGAATGCCCAGAGTTTTGCAAGGCCCGTGCCCGCCGAGACGCGCGCTTACAGTGTGACTTCTGGACATCGGAACTGGCGAGAACCATAAACCGCCACGCGTCCGTTAAGGGCGCTCTCTTACAGGACGCTCCTAGGATCGAAACCCCCGTTGGAGGTGATCCTTATGTGGAATACGCCGAGCACCACGTGATGGTGATTTCCCCCGGGGCGGATGACTGTCAAGTGTTCAACTCAGATGTTGGGTGACCCCCCCCCACACCATCTTGCACACCCCATATATACACAAGCATGTCGTGCAACCAGCCGCCGCGGATGCAACTGGCTGAGCGCGTGCGCGGGGATGTGGAGTGCAGGTCTTACTCCATGGGTGTCGGGGTGGTCAAAAGCGAAGACCTTCATTACTCGGTACGTATGAAGATGGTGGATCTGGATGGTGGAGTGGCTACAGGTTAATCCAGGTATCCAGCGTAGCTTGTGGCTTGTGGCATTATTAGCTTATTATGGTGGCAGTAGCAAGCTTGCAAGGGGAGAGGGGAAGGAAAAGAGAGGGGAAGGGAAAGTGCGAGGAAGCGCGCCTCGTAAATGTGTGGCATCTCGGACTTTCACCGAGATCTCCAAACCAAGGGTTTGGCGCTCTGTTTTAGGTAACGCCACTTGCACTCTGCAGGAATCTGAAGCCAAATGCTATCGCATATCTTTGAGGAATGGAAGGTGGAATGGGGGTGGCACGAATGCAGATGAGGCACCGTGACAAGTTTCACAAGTACCTATGGATGACAAAAGGGCCACGGCAGAAGAATGTTAATCCGTTGGTGGTATGGGGGCTCTTCGAAGACGAGATGCTCAGCCTGAGCAAGGGTCAGACGGTTGACGGAGCAGCTTTTGTGGTGCACGATGCGTTCCTCAAGAAATCTTACCAGCTGACCGTGATCCTGGGAATGGTGTATGCCGACTCCGTTATGCGGATAACGATGGGCAGGTTCATGGGAATTAGCAGTTACCGCGCCGATCCGTACAGTCTGTTTGAGGGAACTGTTGGTCCGGGGGGGCGAGGGATGTATTTCCGGGGCTATTTCAAGGAAGTGGAGCAGCAAGGATGGACCAACTCTAAAGGGTCAAAGAAGGTGTGGGCGGACGATGCCGACGCAATGATCACTAAGAAGCAGATGCACGCCTCGATGGTGGCGAGCACAGAATCGGGCGCCGAACCAGCACACGCCACAGGGAGACACGGACGAGGTGCCTTGGAGCGCATTCCGTACTTTGACCCGATGCACGCATATGCCCACCCATTCGCACATTGTGTGTTGTACGGGAATGTAAAGAGGTGCCTCAAGCTCTGGTTTGGCAAGCTGAGCAACAACACGCACCCTAGGCTGGTTCTGCCGAAAGCGATTGTTGATGAGATCCGAAGCCGGGCAGCCCTCATCCAACCGCCTCACGACATAGGCCGCCCGTACCATTGCGTGGTGAAGTACTTGGGTGCGTACACGTTCAGTCTTCCCTGCTCATTATTTCAGAAAGAGGCTCAAACGCACTGATGATAGCCGCGTTTGGCGCTCTGTTTGAGCTACTGCCACGAACGAATTGCAACCTGACGAAAACTGTCGCCAAAAAGATAGGGTTGCCAAGTGTGCCTCCATCTTTTCTGCTTTTCGATGAGAAGCTTCCATCGAAAAGAAGAAAAGATGGAGGCACACTTGGCAACCCTATCTTTTTGGCGACAGTTTTTGTGAGGTTGCAATTCGTTCGTGGCATTAGCTCAAACAGAGCGCCAAACGTTGTGCTTATCTGAAATGACTCGCGACATGTGCAGGGTACGTGAGGGTGCGGCTGTGCCTGACCTATCCATGAACAAGCGCAATGGTGTTTGTCGTTATGGGGAGTGCGTGTGCTGTTGTGTTAGTTTGTGTAAATCGTACCCGGGGAGGGGTGTTGGGGGGCAGGTATGTGGACCATGGAGGATTTCCTGAATTTCGTGGTATACTACTCACCTTGGTGTTTGGCGATCTGCTGGTCCATTGGAACATGGTCATGGAGGCTGCCTGACAACACCTGCGGCGGGCGGTGTTGCATTACACGCGAGGGATGGTAACAGCAGATAGCCCCCTCACGGAGACGGAGGTACGGCGGGCGCGGGAGGTGGCAAAGGAGCATTTGTGGGAGCACGCCGCGATCATGGAAGATAAGGGCCCGGCGAAGATGCTTACATTCAACATGCGTCTGGCGGTGGTGCACCTGTTCCGGCAAGAATACTATCTAGGGGATGTGGGTGCGGCCATGGAGTTCTGGGTGGAACGAGGTATTCAGCGGGCGAAAGGAATCGTGAAAGACTCACGTCAAGAACAAGCCTGTGGAGGCCATCATGAATGGGACGTGCGAGAAGCTCGCCCTGGAGGCATATGTAAGCTTGCATCCAACAATGCGCTCCCTACCGGAGTTAGCCAACGAGCTTTACCCCGGCCAAGCAGCGGTCTCGGTTGGGCTTGTGGACCCAGCCGCGGAGGCTAAGACATCTCCTTGCTATTTCATGGGTACCGGTAGGCGCGTAGCTCACGACGCACCCGTCCTCGCAAGCTGCTTAGCACAACTGCAGCATTTGGTTGGCATGTTGCACCCCCGGCAGCAGGGCGCACAGGCATTATGCACGTGCGATATCATTGTGTACTTGAGGATGTCCCTGAATCTGGAGGAATTCACG
>LGRX02033122.1:0-125007 GCA_001247695.2 Cymbomonas tetramitiformis | reverse complement strand
TGCGATCATGTATTTTATAGATCAAAATCACTTTATAGGATATATGGAACATGTAACGAATCACCCACACTTACCAAGGTACCATATACCGTGAAAACGGCACATTTGTGAAACTAGTGCTTTTGGCAAAAAGTTCCATCCGCTCCATAGGGGTTAACCGGGCGAAAGGTGCGGGTCCCATCATGTGGCAGTTGATGAGGTCCATTAGCAGGTGCTGGGGCTTCTGGTGAGCGCATACCACTTTCCCATCGTCTCGGAAGGGTTGCTTGACGACAGAATACCCCTCCAACAAATTCGCCCTCGAGCTCGCCTCCGCTTCCTTCGTCGAGAAGTTGAAGTCGCACATCCATGGTTTGCGAGTGGATTTTTCCCCGGACTCCTGGTCCGCCATTTGGAACCCGATGACAGCCGCTTCGAGGACATTGTACCGGATGGCTTTGTTGGCACCCACATCCTGGTTCTCCTTGCGCCACCATATTCGCTGGGCCCCACCGTTGCATTTGCTCTCCAGGATCTTCAGGAACCCGGTCTGCTGAGCAAACCCACAAAATATCAATATTGTCCAGTCCGGCGAGGTGGTGAGCGCCGCAAAGGCATCTATGAACTTGATCAGGTCGGGCTCGGATAACGCGTGCTCTGACACCTCCGTATCGAAGTCGTAAATAACGTCCAGTATCGTCCCCACGTAATGCATCTTCGGGACAGACTCGAGTTTCGTCAACTCGTCTTTGTAGATCATGTAGCCGGTTTGAACCGTCTTCATCTCGTAGTCTTTCTCAAGCAGTGCCTCCTTACCATCCTCCACAAGGGGAGAGGGAAGTGCCACCTATTATACCGCAAACCGCTTGTTAATATTTGAACGACCCAAAATTGCTAGCGCAATAAAACATGCAACTACATGAGGAGCACGACTATTACAACAAAGAATGTTGAAAGAACGCCCACCTTAACTGTATTGGGGACGTAGTTGACGGGCAGCCGCCCGAGGTCTCCCTCTCCGGCCTGACACCGGGAAAGCCACGTGTTGCAGTCTGAGACGAATTGGACGATGGCCTTGGGAACCGTGAGCTGACTCCCCCCTCGCCCAGTTTTACCTTGTTTCACCGCCTTGATGCATCGCTCGATGGCCTCCTGGCAAGCCCAAGTCTCACCGCGTATTTCTTCTCAAAAGCATCCCAATTCTCCACCCCAGATTGCGACACGATCCAGGCCTGAACGTTGCGTTGGTTCTTGAACCTCTTCAGGGCCTCTGTGCCCGGAGGCACAGCGTGAGCCGATATGCCTATGCGTCCGTATGTGTGTCATCGGGGGTAATCTGGGATTGGCACGATGACAGTGAAATTGGGCTTGAAATCACGATGAGAATGAATACCAGATGTCCGGGGTATGACAGTATGACACTATGACACTATGACAGTATGACACTATGACACTATAGTAGTATGACAGTACTGTGGGGGGTGTCATCGTGGAACTCAGTCAGACCCTCGAAGAATGGTCAGATTCGCATCGGGGTTGAAAAGACAATGAAATCGAATATCGGATATTAAGGTTATGACAGTATGACAGTATGACGCTATGACAGTATGACAGTATGACAGTACAGTAGTATGACAGTACTGTGTGGCAGTCATCGTGTCAGTCTGTTGGCATAACATCTGAATCGAGAATGACGAATCGGAATTAGAAATGAGATCGGATCGAGAACTGAACGTTGAGCCGAAGTGTGACATCGGCTCTCGAGTGGTTGACCCTGCAACCTGAGTGACGAGTGAATAAGTAGAGCACTTGAGAAGTGCTTAGTCTTCAGAACTCGGAACCGAATTATCGTTTGTACCTCAATCTGGCCCTGATCCAGTATATTATAAAAATCCGAATTGTGTACCTTAGCACGTTCAATCAAAACATATCTCCGAGCATCTGTCGTCGTGCCCCTGGCACATTTGGTATCAGCGTGCTGCGATTTCGCCTCTGCGCAACTCGCCCACGGGCCTATTGAAACTTTCGTTGTGATACAGGGGGAGAGCTGTACTTCCGGCTATCTGTGCGCAATTTTAG
Source organism: Cymbomonas tetramitiformis (assembly GCA_001247695.2). Classification (NCBI taxonomy): domain Eukaryota; kingdom Viridiplantae; phylum Chlorophyta; class Pyramimonadophyceae; order Pyramimonadales; family Pyramimonadaceae; genus Cymbomonas; species Cymbomonas tetramitiformis. Next base: position 122,949 of record LGRX02033122.1, on the reverse strand, counting down.
CCTCCGTAAGTACATTTTTTTTCGTATACAACGGCCGTATCCTCTGGAAAACATCTCCAAAACTTCATATTTTTGCTCCTTAACACTGGGGGCTCAAACTGGCTCAGAAACCCAAGCATTCGTTTTCCGATCTTAAACCCGAAGTCCGTCCCAGGCCACAAACGACCGTCAGGGAGCACCCTAAAGGGTTTCCCCGGTCTACAGTAGCCAAGAAAACGATATAGCTCACCTTTCAGAGCCCCAAAAAGGCGAAAAACCGCCCAAAACAGCCAAAAATAGCCGTTTTTGACAGTTTCCAGCCTACCCCAAAACCTCTCCCAGTAGCCCCCACCACCGAAAAACCCCTCTTTAGACCCCATAGAACAGCCTAGAAACCCCTGATACCGCCCTCACGGCCATCAACAGCGGGGAAAGCTCCACCAAAAGGCGCTTTCAGCAGTTCTGGGACGTTTCTGGCAGCCCTTCAGCACCTCCTGGTAACTTCCAGCAGCGCACTGACTCGGGCTTTTCTTGGGACCTACGGAGTACAGATACCGTCTGGGACCTCACTGGACCCCCATATTGGACCTGACACCTCCTTTTTCACTGCTGCTTGACTCTTGCCCGCGCGCCTAGGCACTCAAAAATCGTGTCGCGGAGCCCTGGCCAAATTTTGAGTTCGCTGGTGTATGGCAGTACCCCCTTCGCCAGAAGAATATAGAAGAGCGTGGTGGAAGCAAGGACCTATCAAGTGGGTATTCCCTCCAGACCCTACCTACCCACCAGCAGGCGCCTTCTGGCAGAGCGGTCCTTGGAGCGGTCCTCCTTCCCCCTCTTCCTCTGACGACGAAGAGGAGAACAGCGACTGAGCGCCTGGACATAGTCACGCTGGCTATCCCACCAGTACATCACAATTTCGTGTGGCTTCAGATTGGAAACCTTCTCTTCCGCTACCCGAACTCCCAAGACCTAACAGTCTTCCCCGCGCTCCCTGGTTCATATCCAGTGCAAGGAATCGAAGAGTGGCCTTGGGTCCCCCCATCTCCACCTGGAAGTCCCGCTCCTTCGCCTCCAGCGAGTGACATCGACGAGGACGAGACTGATTAAATAAAAAAGGCGAGCACTCACTACTTTTGCTCACCTGTGGCTATTGCCACACCCAGTCTTTGAACTCAACCAGCTCAGCAGTCAGAATGTCACAGCAGACATCAGAGGCATTTCCCAGCATGAGTGTCAGCGCAGAGCAGCTACACCACACTCTGTTCTCTCCCATGACCTTCCCATCGCCCACCGCATACGCTTCCGCTCACCCCATTCCACATCCAGGCACCACCATGCCCTACACAGCGGTGCCCCGCCCTTATACTATGCCGGATGGCACCCCCGCACAGGCTGTATGGAACGGCGTCAATTGGGTATTGCCCCAATCAGCGCCCCTCGCTGGGGGAGTATCACCAGTGCCGTTCACACTGGGAACCCATCACCCCGTGGGCGCATATCCCACACCGTTCCAACAACAGCTACAGCAGCAGCAGCAGTGGCTCGCGTACCAGCAGCAGCAACAGCAGTGGCTTCAGCAGCAGCCACTGGAACCGATGCAGCAGCAGCAGTTACAACAGCAGCAGTTACAGCAGCAACAGCAGCAGCAGCAGCAACAGCAGCCGCAGCCGCTACAACAGCCGCAGCATCGACCACAGCAGCCCCATCAGCTGGCACCGGCCACCTCCGCGCTTCATGACTCAGGCGCGGATCTCTCATCGCTGCAGCACTTCATCAGCATCGGCGCCGCGGCCCTGCCGGACCCTCTGCAGGTACCCCTTGACAGCGGAGTTCAGCAGAACGTCTTGGGCGGCACCCAGCTCTTGGTGCGTCACCTTCCCGCGGTGGCGACAACCTCAGAGACTCGCCGGCGTCGGCGTTCCCGAAGGGCATCTTCGGGCCCTGCGACACATGGCAAACATCTTCCAGGCCCAAGCCACGCACCTGATCACTCTGACCCCGACTCCGGTACGGACATCAGCCGCACCAGCACGGGGACCAGAGGCAGCCGAAGCACGCAGGCACGGGCTGAGCGCAGGCGGAGGGCCGCCCACAGGTCCGGCTCCGACTCGGACGCGAGCAGCCGAAGTGAACACATTCGCAGAGAAGTCCTGGCGGCAGTACAGGCCCTGGACATCTCCGCGGTGCTCTCGAGAGGACTCGCGCTGCCTGGTGCGACGGCATCGGCAGGAGCCTCCCCACCAGGCGACCCTCAGGGCAGCGCACAGGGCCTGACGGCGGACCATCTACACGAGGCAGACGCCGCGCCAGCGTAACCCCTCCAGTGCCTCAGACCGCCGCTGAGACCGCTCCCGCCGAACCTCCCACTCAGGGCCGGCCAAATCCCCATAACATGATGGTGGCCCGCCGGCGGCAGTCGATGGAGACGGTGGTGCACGGCGGTGGCAAACCCGACTCAGAGCCCAGAGACTCCAGTCCAAGCGACTCGCCACCAGGCCCCCCTAGTGATCCACCTCAGGATCCCCCTGACGATCCCGCACCAGAGCCCTCCTACCCCCAGTACCCAGAGGTCAGAGCCCTGTTCGTCACCCACGATGGTGGGTCATTGTGGGTGCACCAGTCAGCTGGGGTGCGAGGCGCGGCAACCGTCTCCCTACCATGGGACGAACGCCGCCGGGCTGGGGTGCAGGGCGACGCCATCTTGTTCAGGATCATGCACCTGCTGGGAGCGCCGCTGACTGCATATGCGCGCATGGGAGGCCGGCTACACCATGCACCCCTATCCCTTACCAACCCTCGTGTGGAGACCTGGGTCCTCATGGTCGACCGCGAGGTCATGGATATGGCAATGGGGGACCCAGCCGCGGCCAATGTGCGGTCTACCAGCATGGGGCAGCCAGTGTGGGAGTGGATCCCTGCTACTGCGCGGGAGTCGGAGATGCAGAACTTCGATCAGGACGGGCTCGCCGCGTGGTCGGAGGTCAGCAACTCCGATTGGTACCGGAGCATGAGCGTGGTGGCCGCACAACCATCCACACCCCTGCCCTTCCATACACCTCTTCCACTCCCCGCACCACCATCAGCCCCTACATTACCGCCCACTCCGACCGCAGTCCCCACAAATCCCGCGCCTGCGCCTCCGCCCGCGCATGCCCCGGGACCACCACCTCCAGCCCGTTTCCCCCACTCCGCCGCCGCAAACCCCGTTCACTCTGCCGCTGCCGCGAACCCCGTTCACTCTGCCGCCGCTGCGAACCCCGTGCTCTCTCCCAGCGCCACCCCCTTTGTTCCAGGCATCGTCCGTCTGCCGCAGGGCACTAACCTGCGAGCATCTCCAGACGAGGTCCGCCTGGAGCACAAGACCAAAGAGATGGTGCTAAAGCTGGTCAAGAGCGTCACCAGGTTCCCCCGCTCCGCGTCCGACACAAAATCGGCCGACAAGGAGGGCCTCCTGACGCAGTTGGAGCACTACTCCAACATGGTGCGGAAGGTATTCCAGGAGGCCATCGTGATCGAAGCACTGACCACTCCCAGTTGTACGCCATCAGTATCAGCGTACCAGGCGAGTGTGTCAAGCCTTCTTTGGAGCTTCAAGGAGTACACTCTTCAAGACCAGCAGAGAAAGTTCTTGGAGCGCGCGGCGGGGACCTTTGGGTCCGAGCAAGCTTGGCACCAACGCTACGGGGAGCTGGACGTGTTCTTCAGCGATCTGGCGGTGTGCTCTCTGACGCAGGCCTACCTGGAGAACGCACACGGCGAGGCCATTGCCCTGAAGCAGGCGGTGAACGAGACCGCGGCGGAGTATTTCTCGCGACTGGAGACCCGCATGGCCTCCGTCAACTTCTTGGCCGGCAGAGTCCCAAATTGCGTGGAGATGACCAACTTGTCGATGCTCTCTACGTACCGCCGGGGGCTGAAATATGCACCCAAGGTGATGCGGCGCCTGAGAGCCATCCACTTGGATGTCTCCAAACCAGAAGAGTGGGAGAGGAAGGCCGTCGCTGACGACATCCCAGGCACCCACAACGCCTTGTTGAAGATTCGGGAAGTTGCTGAGGAGGTGGAGAGTGACATTGACACGGAGGCGGCTCAGAGGCGCTCTCAAGACCGTCCTCCCCGTGCTGTTTCCTTCGCTAATCCACCACCTCGCACCCCCTTCTACAGGCGTACCCCTTCTTCGAGCCGCCCAGCTCTTGCCATGCTGGAGAATGGGCCTGCCACCACCGTCGCCGCGGCAGTGACCCCTTTGCCACCACCACCTGGCCTCTCCCGCCCCGACGCTCCGAAAGTCCGCCGGTGCTTCGCCTGCGGCTCTGCGGAGCACATCGTCCGTAACTGTACGGACGAGGCTAAACTCAAGGAGTGGAGGGCCAATGCACCCGCTCGACTGGCGAACTCCCCTGGGTTTGTAGCCGCCGTCGTTTGGGCCATCGAGCAGCAGGAGGACATCTCCTCGGTGGATGGCGTCCCAGAGGAGTTCTCCGAGGAGGTCTTGGCTCTTGCTACCTGTGAGGACGAGCAGAGCTACCAGACCCTGGCGGCCCTTGCGGGCATCGAGCTTGTGGAGGGTGACGGCCTCCCCCCGGTGGAGAGCGATGAATGACTGGCCGGCGGCCAGCCCCAGACCCTGCCCTTCGAGGAAGTGAGGTCTTGCCCTGATGATCAGACCCTCTCCGCCCTGGAGAAGCGGCCAGAACCATTGGAACCCCGACGCGCCCGAGGACGCAGAGACCCTTGGGGCCAACGTCCCCATCCCAAGAGCGTGGCCTTCACCTCTGGGACCCGCTTGCGACGCACCTACCGCTCAGCTGGTGCCCCATCGCCGCCGAGGGATGACTTGTCTAGCCACCCTCTTGCGGGAAGCACCCCCTTCGATGAGCCGTCACTACCTCTTGATGACGGCCCTGCTTATACACAAGCGAGGATCGAGGGTCGGAGGGGACGGCGAGTCCCCCGGCACAGACCCCCCATTATGGGCAACAACCGCGGAGAGCCCCGCGATCTTCGCCCCCGACCGCGTGTTGTCCTACCACTGCCCATCTATCAGTCCAACCTCGCAGACCCACGGAAAAGGCTAACTGCGTGGCACTGGAAGAGAGATCTGTACTCCCTCCCCCTCGAGGTCGCCATGCAGAAGGTCCGCAGAGCTCTGCGCAAATCCCCAGAGGCTGCCAAGGACCTGGTGGATAAAATGTCGGAGCGCGTCCGCAGCCGCATACACTCTGGGAGTCGATCGCCAAAGGAGCGCGTGAACCGCGCCAACCAGCTGGCAGAGAGGATACGCATTGCCCGCGAACCTCAAGATCGCAAGGAGGGTCATCAGCGCATAGCATTGTGGCACCTCCTCTCACACGACGGTCGCCAGCAAGTCCCCGAACCCTCTAACGCCAGCTCCCACGACCTATACGCGGCTTGGAGAGAGCTGTCGCCCGCCGAGCAGCAAAAGGCAATCGCCACTTCGAGTCCAGACTCTTCCCCAGGTAGCAGGCTGTGGGAAAAGGAGGGCGCACGAAGAGCAGCAGCGAGGTCTTCGACATCCCTCTGCACCCTGGACACTGAAGTGGGCACGATACCTGGGACAGCGGGAGATGTGGGTCTACCTGGCGCCTGGTGCAGTCTGCACGCAGTACACCAGTACAAGATGAGGAAGCTGGGTCCCAGCCCCTTGGGAGCATCCCCTCCATCATCCTCGCTGACCGAGCCCACAACAGAGACTACACCTTCGCACCATGATAACGCGCCGGCCACTCCGGGAGGAAACCCCGAAGGTTCATCCTACTGCTCAGAGGCAGAGGAGACCTCCACACCCAGTTCGCTTTGCTTCACCCAGCAGATGACCACCGTCAGAACGCATGAAGCAGATGAAGCGCCGCCCTGTCTCGACAGCCACCCCATCGCTGAAGACCCTGAGGTGATGGAAGAGGAGTCCTCGGTCAATTCGCTCTGCTTCACCCAGCAGATGGCAGCAGCTGGGACCCCTGAGGCGAGAACTGACCACCAGAGCTCCCACCAACTCGCCCACAACTCCCCTACTGGCAGCCCTCAGCATGACGAGGATCCTCTCACCCATGGCAGTCTCATCAATAGTGTCGCTACCCATGTGAGCCCCACAACAAGCGGCACTACCCACGTGAGCCCCACAGTAAGCGGCACTACCCATGTGAGCCCCACCACCAGTGGCACTACTCATGTGAGCTCTACTACCAGTGACACCACCCATGTGAGCCCTACCACCAGCGACACCACTCATGTCAGCCCCACCTCGAGCGAATGCACCTCAGCGGGCACCCTGCTGACGGCGAGTGTAGACAACCTCGTCAGTCATCCGACTGAAGATGTTGATTTGCTGGATGAGGAGTTCTACGCCGCGTGTAGGCAAACGTTGGAAGAATGCCGCGAGGCCTCGGACAACCTCCTCCCCAACCTCAAGTGCAAAAGCATACGCACAGATGGGGGAGTTCAGTGGAAGACCGACATCGAGGGTACCCTCGCAGCGGCACATGACGAAGAAGGACCGCTACTGCTGGTATTCTACGCAACCCTCAGAGGGCACACGGTCAAGGTGCTGATCGACTCGGGGGCCTCTGACAACTTCATCTCGGAGCAGAGCGCTAAGCGATGTGGCCTCACGACACGAGCCGGCTCCGAGATGCGAGTCACCCTGGCGGATGGATCTGTGAAGATCACTGGCGCCACCGCGTACGCCAAGTTTAACACGCACACCACCACGGGCACCTATACGGAGAACGCCCTTGCCCTCCGGATCCTACCACTGGGCATACAGGTGGATGTTATCCTCGGCGGAAGGTGGCTGCGCAGTCACTCTCCTGTCACTCTGGGCTATGAAGGGAATGGCTCCGTCTCCTTCCTCAGGAAGTCCCGCAGTGGTAAGATTGGGGATCGCGTCACCATCACAGGCTGTTCTCCTGGGAAAGCATCTGGGGACAGGTCTCCGAAGGGCACGGCCTGCGCGGGATTGGTGGATGAGGTGTTCCTAACCCCTGCCCAGCTGAAGAAGTACCTGGTGTACGCGGAGACGCAGAAGCTACGCGGCAATGACGACCCGGAGATACAGCCCGCCTGGCTCATGGTGGCCGAGAAGTCCCCCGACGATACTGCTTCTGCCTTTGCAGCCACGGCTATCGACTCTGAGAACACCGAACCCGCTGCGGATACTGAAGATGCAGAAGTGAGCCCTGAGTGGACCCTCAAGTTTCAGGACTTCTGGGGTGAGGAGTACAAAAAGGAGATGACGACTGCCCTACCGAACATCGATGGACTCAGACATGACCCCCAAGATGAAGCCAACATTAACCTGGACCCTGAGCTGAGCAAGAAGGGGCCTCCCTGCCAGCGCATCTACAAGAAGTCTGCAGAGGAACTCCGCCAACTTCGAGAACGCGTGGAGACTCTGATGTCCAAGGGCTACATCCGACCCTCTTCCAGCCCTTATGCAGCTCCCTGTCTGATGGTCCCTAAACCGGGGAACCCCAAGGAGCTGCGACTGGTGATCGATTACCGGCTCCTCAACCGCCAGACAGTTAAGGACAAGTATCCTCTCCCAGACATCCAGATGATGTTCGACGAGATGCAGGGTGCGAAGTTCTTCTCTTCGTTCGACGCGGTGGATGGCTTCTGGCAAGTACCGATGGCACCAGGAGATGTCGAGAAGACCGCCTTCACCACCCAGATGGGGTCATATGAGTGGTTGGTCATGCCGCAGGGGCTGCAGAATTCACCGTCTCAGTACCAGCGACGGATGCAGCGGGCCTTGGGCCATCTCCCATTTGTCCGGATCTTCATCGATGATGTGGTCGTCTTCAGCAACACCGCTGCAGAGCACTACGAGCACGTCAAGCAACTGCTCCTGACATGCAGGGAGAAGGGCGTCTTCCTCAAGAGGTCCAAGTGCCAACTGTTGAAGAAATCCTTGCGGTTCCTTGGCCACTGTATCTCCGCAGATGGCTGCAGACCCCAACACGACAAGGTGGCTGCAGTGAGGGACTGGCCCGAGCTGGAAACGGTTACCCACGTCAGGCAGTTCTTGGGCCTGGCGGGGTATTACCGCAGGTTCATCCACTGCTTCTCCGAGATCGCTCAGCCCCTCACCCGGTTGACCAAGTCGGACGTACCCTGGGAGTGGGGTCCCATGCAGCAGTGGGCCTTCGAGGAGCTGAAGAAGGCCCTCACCTCAGCGCCAGTGCTCGCCTTGCCCAACATTAAGGGTGCCGCAGACGGCACAGCACCTTTCGTGGTGCAGACGGATGCTAGCGGCATCGCTCTTGGGGGAGTACTGATGCAAGACAATGGAGATGGTCTTGGACTGCGCGTGATAGCATACGAGAGCCGCCAGTTCTCAGCCGCCGAGCAGAATTATCACACCGGCGAGCGTGAGCTAGGTGCTCTACACCACTGTACCACCGTTACCTGGCGGCATTACCTCATCTTCACCAACTTCCGCATCCAGGGTGATCACCGCCCCCTTGAATGGCTGATGGAACCTGGCAGGGAGCTTAGCCGCAGACAGGCACGCTGGTACATGGATCTGGTGGAGGTGGGAGTCCCGAGAATGGAGTACATCAAAGGAGCGCTGCTGCTGGTACCGGACGCCCTGTCCAGAAGACCCGACTTCAAAGACAAGGACGTGCGTGAGGGGTTGAAGGAGGCAGGGGTGATCGACCCCACCTCAGATCTACCGAAAGACCCCCTGGCAACGCTGGAGTCTGAATACTTCTCCAGCTCACCACCCGCAGCTCATCCCCACTGGGCCCAGACTGTTGACTGTTGGCTCTCAGCAGTGGAGACCCTCTCCGTGGCGGAACAGGCCATGGACATGGGGGAGACCATCGCTCTCGTTAACCCGAAGCTCTATAAGGGAATGAAGGAGGATCACCTCGACTTCGACATGCCTGACTGGCCTGCAGCTGATAGCGCGAAGCCGGTAGAAGCTCCACACAAACCCCCTGATAGAGCCCCACCCCAGATAAGGATAACGAGGAGTATGTCACGCGCTGGGAAGGCCTCTACGACCCCAGCGCCTCCGCAGTTGGCGTCACCGAAGACGCGAACGCCTACGTCACGAGCTGACGCATCGGAGGCGCCCACTGAGAAGGTGCCAACGAGCCCACCAACCCCGCAGCAGGCGCCCCAACAGTCAACTCCATCCCCGGCCCTTCACCCACAGAAACGGCAGGCTCCCCCAGAGGACTCACAGAATTGGCGTGTCCGAGCAGAGTACTCCTCGAAGTACGCCGAGAAATTTGGACCCTTCGATGTGGACGCCTGTTGTGACTTTGGCGGCCGCAACAGACAGGCGGATAGATTCTGGACAGACTGCCTTTCAGAGAAATGGAGGGGCCTTCGGGTTTGGTGTAACCCTCCATACAACTCCAAGTGCATTACTGTGGAGGCGATCTTGAACAAGTATATCGCAGAATGGAAGGCAGACCCAGAGAACACCTCAGCAGTATTCGTTCTACCAGATCACCAGTCCAAGCTCCCCGCGTGGCGCAAACTTTTCAGAAAGGCCAATATGCAGATTGTGGAGGTCATCCCTACTCACGATGACAAGGGCGAGCCCAACCAGTTCTTCGAGAACCCAGATGGGAGAGCCTTCGACCTTCGCCGGCCTGTTCTGATAGTACACGCCCCTCCCGCCAAACCACAACCAGCACGCGTGAGGCATCCGCGAACAGCCCCCGCTGTGATAAGGACAGGTGAGGCGGCAGACTTCAGAGACGCAGCCTCCCAGCAGTCGGACTCAAAGTTCCTGCGCGCGTTGAAAGCGGAGTACACCCGAGAGGGGACACTTCGTTCACTAAGAGAGAAAGTGAAAGCGGCACCCCACCAATGCCTACAGGACTTCAGGCTAGTGGGTGAAGTGGTTTGGAGGACCGCAGCAGGGAGATATCGGTTGGTGCTGGGGGAGGACTCTCCACTTCGAGAAGTAGTGATTCGCCATGCTCATGAGTCATTGTCCTCAGGTCACACTGGGCGAGACAAGACTCTGGAGAGGGTGCTGCGACGCTTCTATTGGTGTGGTGCCGCGGAAGATGTGGGCACCTGGGTTGCATCCTGCGCAGTGTGCCAATCAGTGAGGCCGCGGGGAACTTACCCGGATGGGTTGCTAAACCCTCACAGCATCCCGAACAGGCCATGGCAAGATGTCGCGGTGGACTTCGTCACCGGCCTGCCGGTATCAGAGAGAGGCAATGATGCTTTCGTGGCCTTCACCTGCAAGCTGACGAAGATGGTCCACGTTGTGCCGATGAACTTCGGCGACAGCTCCGCAGCTGTGGTGGCCAGAATCTACTTTGACTCGGTGTGGCGCTTACATGGCGCGCCTATGAAGATTGTCTCTGATCGTGACCCACGGTTTCAAGATGCTTTCTGGCAGGAACTCATGAGACTGATGGGTGTGAAAGTGGCTCGTACCACGCCGTACAACCCTCGGTCTGACGGCCAGGCGGAACACAGCAACAGGGTTATTGAGGACATGCTCAGGTCCTTTGTAGACGCCAATGTGGAGGACTGGGATCTGTTCACCACTAACGTGGAGTTCGCGATCAATGACTCCAGGAGTGAATCTACTGGCTTCACGCCATTTGAGCTGGTGTTCGGGTTCTCGCCGCTGTCGCAGTTGGACCTTTTCCTGGAGGCCGCACAGTCCACCGCTGGACGACGAACTGGGGGAGTAGGCACCGCACACGAAGTGGCTGTGAAATTTTCGTCGCAGCTGCGGGACGCCAGACAGCGGTTAGAGCTGGCTCAACAGCGACAGCGCGAACAGTTTGATCGCAGACACGGGCAGCGGGAGTATGCTGTTGGAGATCTGGTCTGGATAGAGGCGAAACACCTTACGGAGAAGGTGATGGATCGCTCCATCTGTAGGAAACTGACCAAGCGCTGGCATGGACCAGTTCCTGTGACCGAACGCTTCTTCAGCGATGTACAGATGACCATGCCCGAGGCCGACAGAGGAGCTCCAGTAGCCTACCGCCTACGCCTCCCTCCTCACTGGCGGATTCACGACGTGTTCGCTCAACATCGCCTCAAACCGTACACCAGCGGTCAAGATGCTTTTGCCGCACGCGATCACCTAGCAGTACCTGAAGAGGTGGTAGTGGACGGTCAGAAGGAAGCACACGTTGAGCGCATTCTTGCACGTCGAGTGCGGTCTGTTCGAGGAAAGGAGGTGGAAGAGTGGAAGGTTCGCTGGACTGGCTACTCCAAAGCTCACGACCAATGGAGGACGCGTGACAAACTTGAACGCGGAAGTCCACTTCAACAACTTCGTGAATTCGAGCAAGCGAGACTGCACATGGAAGCGCAAGTCCGCGACGAAGCCACTCGGCGACGCGAGCAGCGTGGCCGCCACTCCGCTCAAGCCGGAATGACACTGGCCCACCTCATCACTAATCCCTGCGATGAACTGGACCAGCTCGAACAGATGGAAGATGATATCCCCCTGCCGTGGGAACGCCAAGAGCGCGTGGAAGATGGGTCGTTGGCACTGGTGACAGAGCTGCTGGCAATACAGGCAAAAACAACCCGCACGCCCAGGATTCTCGTACTTTTCAGCGGTACTGGCTCAGTAGAGAGGGAATTCCTAAATTGCTTCCCCTCCGCCTCAGTGGTGACCCTCGACTCCGGGCATATCTGGCAACCCACTCATGTGTGTGACATCCTGCAATGGGACTACAGACAATACCCGCCTGGATTCTTCGATGTTGTTTGGGCAAGTCCCCCCTGCAGGCAGTACAGTCAAGCGCGCACCACTGGTGGACCCCCTGACCTTCCCCAGGCTGACAAAATCGTACGACGAGCATTGCAGATCATTGACTACCTGGAGCCAAAACATTGGTTCATGGAAAACCCCAGAGGTCGCTTCCCTAACGCGCTACGGCTTCGCCCTATGATGCGCCAGCTTCCCCCACCGCTGGTGTGTACCTACTGCATGTACGGTACTCAGTACATGAAACCCACCTGCATATGGACGAACTCAGCACCACCCTCGCCCCTGCTACGCTGTACTACTTCAACACCGTGTGCGTGCAGATGGGCAACCGGTGCTCATCCAGAGACTGCTCAGCTTGGACCTCACCCGCAGCAGACTGGAGCAGGTCGATCTGCGAGTGTATATCCCGTGCCAGCACTCCTGCTACGACAACTTTTTCGACATTTACGCCTCCGCGACACTGAAGACCCGCTTTAGATTCCAAGTGGCACCCTTCTTCTTGAAAGTGGTGCCCTGGTAGCGGCAGGCAAACTATGCTCGAAGAGGGACCAGAGAACCTAAGAACTGGAAACAGCAAGGAACCAGAAAACCTAAGAACTGGAACTTAGATGGGTACCTTAGCGGAGTGATCCCAGGAGGTAGACCACTCCTAAGGGGGGGAGAGTTGTGCCCGGAGGCACAGCGTGAGCCGATATGCCTATGCGTCCGTATGTGTGTCATCGGGGGTAATCTGGGATTGGCACGATGACAGTGAAATTGGGCTTGAAATCACGATGAGAATGAATACCAGATGTCCGGGGTATGACAGTATGACACTATGACAGTATGACAGTATGACACTATAGTAGTATGACAGTACTGTGGGGGGTGTCATCGTGGAACTCAGTCAGACCCTCGAAGAATGGTCAGATTCGCATCGGGGTTGAAAAGACAATGAAATCGAATATCAGATATTAAGGTTATGACAGTATGACAGTATGACGCTATGACAGTATGACAGTATGACAGTACAGTAGTATGACAGTACTGTGGGGCAGTCATCGTGTCAGCCTGTCGGCATAACATCTGAATCGAGAATGACGAATCGGAATTAGAAATGAGATCGGATCGGGAACTGAACGTTGAGCCGAAGTGTGACATCGGCTCTCGAGTGGTTGACCCTGCAACCTGAGTGACGAGTGAATAAGTAGAGCACTTGAGAAGTGTTTAGCCTTCAGAACTCGGAACCGAATTATCGTTTGTACCTCAATCTGGCCCTGATCCAGTATATTATAAAAATCCGAATTGTGTACCTTTGCACGTTCAATCAAAAACATATCTCCGAGCATCTGTCGTCGTGCCCCTGGCACAGCCTCAATCGCCTCTGGGATGGTGATCTCAGTGGTCAGGATTCTCTTCAGAACGCCGTTCAAGTAATCAACCTCCACGTCCGAGTGAAACCCGAGCATCGTCTGGAAAAAGGTCATGTTCAACTCCTTCTTCTCGCTCTCCTTCACGATTGCCTGCTGCAAAGGCTGTGCCGGCTGACCGACACTCAACGTGTCACCGGCGCTTCGAGGAACACGCCTAGACCTGGCCTTGCTACCCGACTTCTTCTTCTTGAGGTCGACACCTACATCCTTCAACGCCTCCTCCGCCCCAGACGTCTCGGTAGTCATGTCAACGATCTCACTCTCCGGAGTCCAGGTCTTGCGTTTCTTACTCGACCCCTTGGAGGGGGTCTTAGTCCGCCCCTTCAGAATACCCGCGCCGTACGCATGCATGATTCTAACAATGCACTCCCAAGTGTCCTGACGCACTGTAGCCATCGACCAATTCGTTGCGTAGTCGTTGGCGTAGGAGATGTGATTCATTTGCAACACCTCCGCCTTAATCTGCAACTGCTGAGCCGATGTCAAATAGCTCCAGACCGGGAACCATTTGCCACTTTCAACGTCTCCCCCGAAAAGCTGCCAGTCATTCACATTGGCCCAGTCCCTTTTCGACAGCTTCTTGTAGACATGCTTCCTTGCTTCCGGCCTCCTTGGAAGCTTGAAAATCTTGGGATCGTGCTTTTCCAACTGCTTCACCAGGCCGTCCTCCGTCCAGTCTTGGAGCTGAACGTCCCAGTCGGTGATGCCACAATGCCAATAGAGTTTGTGGATCGAGGGCCCTTCGATGCCTGCATGGTTTGCCGAGAAATTACGGTCAGTAACATTCTTTTGCTTTAAGTAAGTAAGAGCTTTAGGTGACAAAGATGGATAAGTTACATTATTTTCTCAGAAATCACCTGCATGCCAACTCGCATGGATTTTATGAGTTGCTGGTGCGACTTGCCCTTCACGTTCTGGTCGACGGTGTTCTGCTCGTCAGCCAAAAATCGGACCATGTCAGACTGTAGATTAAAATACAATTTGCACTCGATCTGCTGAAAAGCTTCGTTATCTGGTTGTTCTTGGTGAAGCTCCCGCCGAGCGGTGAGGCTATGTTGGTGCCCGAAGCACACGAAACGATATACGCCGTCGTACACCTTACTGGGGTCAAACTCCTCCGCGCTTGTGAGGTGCTCCCCAGAGTCCGCCCATATAACGTACACTAGGGAGGTGTTCTGAAAAGAGTGTGGGTTCCAAGCCATGCTCTCTTTCAAGTTCACGACTTGCGCACGGTCCTCATCCCTGATGCGCTCGTAGTCCTCAGCCTGTATAATGTACTGGATAGGTATGTTGAAGGTACACCCCTTGACGTCTTTGGCGTTAACGACTCTGGGGTACCGGTGGTTATACTCAATCTGATACCGAATCGTATTAGAATGAGCTATTGAACGCCGCTGTTTCGGCAAAGTGAGCAAGGACTGCCAGTCCTGCGCTGCTTGCAGAGCATTCTATTCTTTGGCCGCCTTCGCTGTCTCTCCAGGCCCGTAAGCCAACAATGAGCCGCCCGGATCACGATTAGCAGCCAGATCGCTTTCTGCTGCAGGTGTCATTGGTACCTATATTGTAATATAAAAGTACAAAGTTAGTCACTAACAGGTAACACCTCATTAGGTTAATGAGCAATTCGAAACAATACTCATGTTCATTATAAAACTGTTGCTGAAATCTGTATAGGCAGCCCTGACTGGGAGTCCCGGTGCAGGCCCCTATGACAGATCCCTAGGACCAACACTGGACTGCTGACTGATCTGTAGGTTCGTACTGTGACACACGCTGTGTCACAGGTAGGCTAGACTCCGAGACCGTCCGAGACCGTTCCGGGTATATCTAGCTTAGGGTTTATTTATCTTATACAGTTTATCCACACGAGTACGGGACTTTCTGATATCTAGTGTACTTGGATATTCCGGTAGGTCGTGGCCCCATCCACGTTTTCATTCCACTTGCTATCTTGGCCATGATTGGCTAAGCAGCCGCTTGAAGAGGTGGTGCGCACTTGCGCGTTTGGGTGCGACTAGGATTTGGACATGATTTTACGGTAGACGTATTTTGCGGCTGCGAGTCATGGACACCGCGCGTTGCTATTGCTTGGGATTGGCAATGTTCATTTGCGTTACTTTACCTGCCCTGATCACGCTGGTTTACGTATTTTGGGCTGGTGCTCCGGACACCTTCGACCACGCCGACATTTGCAAGTGCCCTTCGCTCTTTTCGCCGCTCCGCACGTTCTGCCGTTACGTCATCCCTCCATTTCCGCCACAACACCCAAACGTGCTACCGCGCATCATCTTTTCTCTGGCTTTCAGAAGAATGGCGACATCTACACGAGCTCGTAAACGCCTATTAAAGGACTCCGACTTGGACGCCTCTATACGGCTTATAGATGCGGTTCGGGACACCCCAACCGCTAGCACCCCGCCTGTGGTGCCCCCTAATCCTTCCAGCAACTCCGACGCCGCTGTCGCGTTGCGGAAGCATCTCGTTGACCAACACGCTGCGGTCGACGTGGTCTACAAGGGGAGACTACATCGGGCTTGGGCCAAGGGTATCCGCGAGGATATCCTTGGTTCCAAGAAACATCATTATCGTGGTACCGACGACACCGACCGCCTCTCCGAGTTGGTGGTGCAGCTTCGGACCGAGTTTGAGTCCGCTGGACTGGACTTGGCCCCCTTTGACCTCGACGACCCCACCTCTTTGGTTGTCGAGAAGGTTAATGGACTACTCTATGACGTCTTGGCCCTCGTCGTGGAGCGCAACTCTGTGGCCGACACCTGGCTTCGGGGTACGGACTCTTCGGCTGACCGAGATGGACGTCGTGCCCTCATCGACATCATCAAGGGGAGCGTGCCGACAGTCCTTCGCGAGAGCCACCAGCAGGAGCATGCGGCGCTTCGTTATCCCGCAGGCGTTGACCCGCAGCCGATCTTGGCTCGTGAGCAACGTCTGGTGCGGGATAACCGCGCTCCTGACTGGCAGCCCACCGACGAGACCCGTAAGTTGTCCCTCTACAACCGCCTCGACCCCGTGTTCTACGCGGCGGTGAAGGTGCGGTACCCGCTTGCGGGTGACCTTAGCGGGGTCACTCTCCGCTCGCTCCAGGCGCTCGTCGTGGCCATCTTTCAGGCCTGGGCGCAGTCGGATGATGGGGCGGCAGTGCGTGAGAAGCAGACACTGGGGGCGGGCGGTAAGCCCTCCGCCCTTATCACGTCTTCTGAGTACGCGGTCCTTCTCGACGAAATCGCCGCCTTGAAGGCGCTTGTGCAGGGCAATCGTGCGGGCGCGGCTCAGCGACAGCAGCAGCCGCAGCCGCGCGGTAAGCAGCATCCGCGAGGCCATCGAGTGGGTGTGCACCCGGCACCGTCTGTGGGGTTCGACAGGGACAGCATGAAGGCCAAGCCCCTTTGCCACCGTTGCCGCAAGGCGGGCAAAGGGGACGCCTATCACGCGTACCGCGACTGCCCTCTTGGTGGGCGCCAGCATTCGTCGGCCACGGCAGCGGCCTTCTGCATTCCTATTGAGGAGGAGGATGCGGAGGGTCTTCACACCCTGGCACTTGTGCAGGTTTTCCAGGAGGCTGCGGATGATGGACCGGAGGCCTTCGCCCGTGCGGCTTCGGCTTATGGTCCCCCCGCTGTGCTTTCCGCGGGCGGGATTGGCGGCATCGACGTGTCGGCCTACGGATTCAGCGTACCGCCTCCGCCTTCTGGCGGGACCGACGACGAGGACATCTTGCGGCGGCTTGATGCCCTCACCTCTGAGGTTCAGGCCGCCCAAGAGCAGGTACATTACACTCACGCATCCTTTGTTCCTGGGAGTGCGGTCGAGGAGCATGCATCGGCTCTGGTGTGTGGCCCTGCCGCTGCGGCGGGGATCACACCGGAGGGGCAGGTTCCGGCAGGTGGTGCGGCGGCATCGGCGTCCGCCGTGCCGGCCCCTGCTATGCCTGTGTCGCAGGCGAAGGATGTGCGGCCCGCGCCAGTCCAATCGGCGCGGGTGACCACCACAGAGGCAACATGCGGTGAGTTCGGAGGCTTCGTGCGGACGGTGAATCACGCCGCCGTCCACCCGTCTGACCTGACGGGCTATGACACGGACGACTACGAGGATTACGCCGACGGTACTTTCGCGGTGAAGCCGCGGGCTCCGTCCGGTGCTATCGGATGCGGTGTGCCGCCTTTCGGCTTTGGCACGCCGGCGATCGGCGCTCTCGCGGTGCTCTCTCTGTTGTGCATTTCTTTTGCAGGTGTGTCTGTTTCGGCGTCCACAGCTTCTGCTGTGTCGGCATGTGCACCGGCTACGGAGATGCCTTCGCCTGGTGGTGATCTCGATTGGGAGGCTCCGTCATTTTACTCTACGAATGATTTTGTTGACTCGGTGATGCCAGCTCGGGATCTCTTGTTAGCTGGCGGTTTGCCACAGCTTCAGCCGCCCGAGCCTCCTGACACTTTGAGCTTTTTAGCATTTCAGGATTTAGCTCACGCGGATTTGGGCTTCGGTATGGCATTCTACTACGGCATGGCCTTACATGAGGGCGGTCCTCTTGATGCGGAGCACTACTACGGTGCTGGTTACTTTACTTCCTACTATGGGATGGACTTCCGTGAGGCCACCGCTGCTACTTTGGTACTGTCGATTGACTTCTTGCTCACTCTGGAGGCACACCAACATGGTGGTGTGCAGAACTCCTGTGACCTCAAAGACTTCTTCAATCTGGTTTATGGTTTTACTTTGACACCTTTGAAATCTTCAATTTGACTTGCTGGCACAGAGCCTTTCAGTAGTTTAGCAGGACCTTAATTGCCTGTGAGTTTCTGCTCTTGTGCTAGCTAGAGGGTTCTAATTTGTGTATCAGAATTGCACAGTTAGATTAGCAGTTAGGCCTTGTCACCCTGGCTCCTGCCCTAACACTTAACAGCCTTACATTTTCTGACTCTCCTAGCCAGTCACCACCCACAGTGCTGGGGTGGTGTGCTGAAATCTGTATAGGCAGCCCTGACTGGGAGTCCCGGTCAGGCCCCTATGACAGATCCCTAGGACCAACACTGGACTGCTGACTGATCTGTAGGTTCGTACTGTGACACACGCTGTGTCACAGGTAGGCTAGACTCCGAGACCGTCCGAGACCGTTCCGGGTATATCTAGCTTAGGGTTTATTTATCTTATACAGTTTATCCACACGAGTACGGGACTTTCTGATATCTAGTGTACTTGGATATTCCGGTAACTGTTAAGGGGAAAACACAAAGGTTAGAAACTTTGCACAACTGCTCATTAAGCTAATGAGACATATTTTACATTACAAGCTAATGATACATATTTTATTAACATCGGTCTTGATCAATTACGGTTGTCGATGTAAGTTTATGCCTACTTCTTTAGCTTTGCTTTACTACATTCCTGTCGATGGCTCGACTTCCAGTGCTGCTTCGCACAATCATGGGAACAATATACTGCTTGGTGACAGCCACCACACCGCTTCTCTCCTTGTTTACCACAATTTATACAGAGACACTGGTGTGCTGACACCGAGGACTTTCCGAACCGATCTTTGTTTGCCTTCCGAACAGCAGATTGTGTGAAGCATGCGGTCCAGCCGTGTGGAAGCTTTACGTGTGAATTAAAGTCGATTGTGCCAGAATCCTGCAGTAAAGGGAAAAAAAAGAAAAACTGCTCATTAAGCTAATGAGGCTTTTTGTTCAAGCTCTGGTCAGTCATCGAATTTATCGGGTAAAACAGTCACGCATGTCATATAATGACAGTAGGTACCATACTGACTATGGCCACCAACCTATTCGTGCACCACCTAGTATATTGATTTTTCCCCACCTGTACGTTCACATACCCCCTATACTGTATTGTATATAAGTTTAAGTGTTGATAATTACAGTAGGCAGCAAATGGCATGGCATGGCATGGCATGGCATGGCAGCAAAAACCACTGAGACTCTACTAACTCGTGTCGGACGCTTCTGTGACAAGTGACACTCGTAAAACATCCTGACAAGCTGGGCTGAGAAAAAATACAAATGGCTCGCCGGGATTTTGTCCTCGGAGCCTGCGCTGGTCTGAACTCGTCTGATCTTTCGCTTCCGGAAGAGAAGTGCAAGCGGAAGCACGCCAAGACGGTCTCGACCGAACGGTAGATATGACATGTTTTCAGCAACGTGATGTTGTGCGACGCTGATGCAACCGGTACACTGCTTGCTGCAAGGTCTACGTCTGACAGTCTAAACTACGCGAAAATATGAGAGCCAGGTGGTTCGTGGCGTTCTGCATGCTGGTGCAAATGCGCAGTGTCCCTGCTAATATGTGTGTTGCCCGCGACCTACACGAAGGCTGTAAACTTGACCGTATAAAGGACCCGAACTTGACAGTCGTCAACAAGACCAGTCCGCTTAATGTAACCGGAGAGAAGATCGTTATCCTGCCTCTTGGCGACTCGCTGACAAAAGGAGCTGAAGGTACGTAAAATTGTGCGTTTCGGTTTACTCTACTGGATGACTTATATACCAGCAAATAGCTCACTTCCCAGTAGTTGCTTCAGAGTTAAAATGTGCCAGAGATGGTGCTGGGTGTCGGGGAAGTACGAGTTATCGTTATTTTCTCGGTCTCCACCTGCAGGTGCGACCACTGCTCTGAAAGCTAAACCTTACCAAAGAGTGATAGCATGCATACGAGCGAGAGCCAAGATAAAATAGAGCACGAAGAAGACGCGATACTTTATCACCGACCCTTGACAAGGAGCATATCGAATCTTATTGGTGGCTTGTAGACTAAGGCTGGAGTAAAGTGGAGCAGGAAACATGGGGTGCATACAGTTTTGAGTTCGTTGGGAGCAAGGCCACCCAGGCTTGTCAGGCATTCCAAGTGGCTACGGTGCGCCTTTACAGTCCCAAGAACCCGGCCCTGCTTGTCAGAGATTTCTCCCGAGGTACTGGCATGCGGAGGCCGTTGGTATTGTGCGTCGTTCATTAAGTGCGCATTGCTTTTGCACCTTGGAAGGAGTTCCTAGTTGCATGAGTTACCATATGCTTCTTTGTTTTTTCTTTTCGCCTGGTATGCTGTGTGACCTCTCGTCTCACAACTGGCGACATACAATTTCTGCGGAACGGCACTCCCACTACTCCTCATCTTCCAAAGGTCTTGGTGGCCATCATATTCAAAAAATATTTCTCGAGGAAGGCACATTGGACGTCAACGTTTGAAGTACTTCTTGCTAAGGAACATTGACTTCCGTTTGTCGTAAGGCTATCATGGGCATGACTTGGGGTATGACCAGGCGGATTCTAGTTGTGGGCTAAGTGGTGCCCCAAGCGTGTGCGCTCCGTGCACATATCCCTGGGATAAGGTACGGCTAGACTTTAAGAACGCTCTCGTCAGCGGCAAACAATAGAAGCGCGTCAATTCGAGCGCTCAAACTCGAGCATTCGAGTACACGACCATCCCAAATTGCAAAGTGCAGTTTGCAGTTTTGCAAATGCAAGTTTCTTGCTGTCTTCGAAATGAAAAAGCAGATTTCGGAAGGAACAATCCGGTCAGAGTGAGCTGGCTGCAGGGCCACGAAGGTCATCGGGCTTGGACAACACGAGATGTTCTGGACGGCAAACCGGGGCGAGAACCTGGTCTCAAAGACTTACTCAGCAAGGGTGAGCGTTCACTACTCACGCCATTTGAAGAAGAACGCTGATTCCTCAACTATTGTTTTCGCCGCTTGACAACCTTGCCGGGAGCTATTGCCTCACAGGTTCAGCGCTTGTGAGTTACTTTGGAACACGATGGACAGACCTGGAAAATCTATTTTGGTTTAGGTGTTCCCTGCCTGAGAAGGTTGCAGAAAATGCCGAGTCTGTGCACCTACCTCATATGCATCGGGAAGTGACTTCGTGTTAGTAGTCTGCACTCATGTTCTTGAGGTTTAGAGAGCGCGTTGTTTTGTTTGTGGTTGTAAATAGCAGGTACCCGACTCGACATTGTGTTGCTGTTAATCGGAAATAACGACATCTACAAGGTGCTCGTGTGTCTCTTGTTGTCTTGCAGTATTTTAGTTAATGTCGTCAGCAAGTAACTTCAGTGGCCGATCAAAGGTACGGAATAACCAGGAACAAGATTATCTTGCGATACGACGGCACAGAATTTAGAAGCCATGGAATGATGTTCTCCTCCATCATCCACTAAATTTAGGTATTAGCTAGAACTGGTCGTACACTATAAATATGAGTTGTGGCATACATTGTGTATGTGTCTCGACAGGGTTTTGTAAAGAGCACGAAGCAAAGTGTGGACAACATCAAAACGATAGTCGACTTGCTAAAGGTAAAGAGTCTCCTTTTCCACCCGCCATCAATGCAGGCCCAGGCCAAATTCTCCGAACGAAAGGCTTTAGGCTTTCAAGTCCTAAGCTTTCTTGTTATATGCTTTGTGCGTGTTCGTTTTAGTTCCTCTTATGAGAAGGCATGCTCATTCAACTTGAGTTTAATTGTTGATACAAAACCTGATATTTGTTCGGCGGGCTTGCTATGGGCATAACTTTGTTAGGCATCAAGTCCATACGTTTACATCTTGATATTACAGTTGCCTCGGTTTGGCCCTAGGTATGTCAACCATCCACCACCCCAAAGATTTATCTGCTTTGCTGCCTTTTCTGATTTGCGCAAAGCGAATGTTGAAACATGCATAGGCCCGCGGCGGATGCATGAGTAAAAGTGTGAAAATATGAAGACACACAGAGCGTTTATTGACGGCCGTTAGGTATCTTGGGACCAAAAGTCTATCAAGTCTTGAAATCGCTGTTGTAAGCTACAGTAAGCTATTTGTTTTAACCCCACAAATGTGTGCAACACAAACCAAACTTCAAAGCATAAGTGGCGTTATGGAAACACAAATTCCCTTGGAACATTATTATGCCCTCATCTCTTGTGATGTTATCGCTTTTGGAGCGCGGAGTCAGGGTGAAGCGGTGGGATGCTAAGGGGCTTCTCGCTTCTAACGAGGCAGTGCAGAGGTTGAGTGAAGCCATTGAGGTGCGCCCTTGCTGCTAAAGTAATATGATGTAGTGCTATTCCTCTTGATTGGCTTCCTCTTGATGTACTGTGTGGCGGGGTGGGAGATGTAGAAAAAAGGATGATGACCCTTGAAATCTCCTTTGATCTCATGACTGCGACTAGTTACAGCTACACACGCCGTTGTGTTACGCGCGGGGGGACAGATGATGATCAGAAAGAGGAAAGATGATAGGCTTCGATTTGTAACTCATGACCTGCAGCCAAGTGTGAAGTACATGTCCTCAGATGGGGTGCATCATACTCCTGCGGTAATCATATATCATCCCCACGAGCATTCCTGTACCTTGTATGCACTGGTAGTTTGCTTGGTAAACTACTCTGTTCAACACCAATGCTAACGGTCCCTTGTAAACTGCATAGCGGCACCTACTTTGGTCACGGATGAATACCTGCAGTCAAAGTATTTTATGCCCTAATGAGCTTGTCTTGTGCGTTTTTATGCAAAGATACCTTCAGTTAGTAAGTCGACAGGACTTGTTTTTCCGAACATCAAAAGTATGGCACGCTATCCCACGGTCTGTTTGGTGCCGCAAGTGCGCTGTGCGTTAGTGAATCTGGGGTGTTTAAAGCCGCGCTTAGCTCCGAGACATTAGATGTGAACGTATGTGAGCTATTCAAGTTCAAAATAGCAACGACGTTCATGTCTCCGAAGCATTGCTAAGCACACTCTTAGATAAACCTTGGCATTCTTAGCCTGCTTAGTGTAAAATGAGAGTGCCAGGAATGTGAGGTAAGCATTATGGTAAGCATTATGTGAATGCTATTGTTTTTTACGGAGTGCGCAACCACAATCGAAGAGTCACTTTTCGTTTTTATGTGCCACAGAATGTTTAGAGGTTTCACATCGGTTTCTACCTGTTTCATTATATGGCCTGAGCATTATATTATGACATCAGCCTTACGAAGCACGTTTATTATGGTATGACATGATGAGCCTCGTGAAGTATGATTGTCGCTTGTTGGCTGACCCGATCTCATGTGGACGCACGGATGTGGGATATGCCAGGGTGAGGAGATGCTTGCGAAGGGATGGGCTCGTGCTTTACCGACCGACTTGGCTCGTAGCATCCTTGAGGGAAAGATGAAAGCAAAATAGCGGTCGATCTACTTCAAGTAATACCGTCTTGTTTTTTGTTCAAATGTCACATGCCATCTATCGTGTGTACTATCACTATGGTACCGCGTACCTCAACGTGTGTCGTCCCAGTATTGAGTAGAGTACATCACTCGGTATTCCGTTTCGGATGTCGTCGTCGTTTTGGTTTTCAAAGTGGAGTGCCTGACGTGAGTCCAAAAGCATAAAAAAAAACCGATGGATCATCGATCCATCGGGTTTTAGTGCCTTTGGGAAGGTGCCTTCAGTTCAGCGTGTGCAATATTTTGCGTCTGGCACACCCTCGTCTCCTAAAACAATTTATTGCATGAAGCATAATTGTTTCCACCATTCGATTCTCAAGCGTTTGTATTCATTAGATAAATACACTTCGTTTGAGCTATCGATTGGCCCCATCCGCAACCGCATCAGATCAGCATTCAGTCGCGACTGCAAGCTAAGTTGGTGCGGTGTGAGATGGTTTCAACCACTTGCGGTTTTCTAAGAGTGTTGGCTAGCTAATTTATTTTTCTGTGTTCGATTGACTTGTCGACAAGCTCCCTCACAACTGTACTTGAGACGTGCATTTTCCACGGGGTACGGTCAGCTTGCGCCGTGGCCGTATTATGTTCTGTGTTGGATTCCCTAAATAGCCAGGCAGGATTTTCTCTGCAGTGTTTCGACCACTAGCTTGACGGAAGGAAATACAATGTTTTCTCAGAAGTATTTTGACCACTAGCGGAAAGCTGTGCTGTTTCGGCTCGTAGCGCCTGAACATGGAGATGTATATTCCTCCCGATGTGTTGGCCGGTATCACTGTACAACAGCTAAACCGACAGGCAGATCTTTCCGACAATTATTCTATTCTTTTGCGGACAGACAGGCGGCACTCTGAACGTTGCTGAACACTAGTTGGCAGGGGATCCAGCAGCCGCGGCACACACCACTCGGAGCTATTGGCACGTGAAGATCCGGGCTCCCTTAAAGTGCAGTGAGACGTCTACTTATAAATGCACACAACTTCTAGCTTTGCTCAAACAACATCATCAACCTAGCATGGGGACACGCCCCATATAGGTTATTAACTTTGAGGGATGGGATCAGCTGCGATGGCATGACATGAAATGACACTTGACGGACACCGCCGGAAATTCATTTTCATTTTCGATTTTGTGTATAATGCCTGTTCCAGCCCATACACGATTGACGATACACATACAGGCGAGGCGACGTTTATGACCGTGTCGAGTGCGAGTGTCATGTCATGTCATTGTCACCGACTTTCTCGATTCTCGATTCTGGCGGGCGTGGGCCTCCGCTCCACCCCACTCCGACTCAGTCACACCTGAGACGACCTCTGAGGTGACATGATAGTGCATAGTCATACAATACCGGGTATTCACTCATCACTCTACACTACTGGTCACATCGCACCGCACCGCACCGTCGCGTAAGTCTGCGCGTGATGAGTTCTCAACTCAGTCGAGTGACACAACTCGACAGGAGATCCAGATGAGTGGAGATCTGAGTTCACTTCGACTTGTAAAACATCTCGCTGTGACATTCTTCACGCTCTCTCGTCTGAGACTCTAGTAACTAGCTCTAGTATGTTGCACATCGTGCATTTTGATTTACTAAGATTACAACAGAGATGATCTCTTCAACATTCGATTTTTCTTTTGGTGTGCACACTGTCTAGTGATGAAATATATTCGTAGATGAGCAAAACATAAAATTCTGACTCATACATATTCCAGCAACTCTTTTAAGAGCTTGCTTGCGTTGGGTACCACTGCTACCGTCGCGTCGTCCAGCCGAAAGGCCTGCGCGTAAAGAGGGCTGAAGCGTGTGAGGCGTGATGACAACCGTTAGGTTGCCCAACGGGTCATGTATAGCCCGGAAGACACCTGGTCCCAGTGCCATAGCAGCTATCGACTTTGCCCCATTAGAGTGCCTTGTCCTTCTCAAATTGAAAAACTGAATGATGTCACCAGGTAGTTTAAAGAAGAAAGTGTGGTGGGCGGCCTTTATATGAGAAGTGATCAAGGTGGTCCTTTCTGCTGTAATGCCTTCGGTGCATGTGCTAGCAAGTAGGAGAGGGGGGTGAGGGAGACATGATTTGGATGGGTAGCAAAGTCAAATTACTCCACAGGGGAAATAGGGCCTGCAATCCACTTGGCTAGTGTCAAGGACGTTTCCCCGAAGAAGTTGGCACCTTGGCAGGAAGATGAGTGGGGAAGGGTTATGCGATCAGTGGCCCATACAGGGGTTTAATGAAAGGAAGTTTTTGTGAAGAGACAGCCGTGTTTCCTGTTTGAGCAGGAGGGAGTTGTTCCAGACCGGATGTTAGTCTGTCGTGAGGGAGGAGAGGAGGGAAGCCCACTTTGGGCAGACTTAGTCTTTGATGGTCACCCACAAGGGTCCCCTCAGGCACCGGGAAGCCATTGGTGCTGCAATGAGATTGAGCAAGCGGGACAGAAGTGTACAAGAGCCCAGGGGGGTTTCCTGCTGTGGTGTCGATTGAATTATGTACTTAAGGCAGGGGGGGATCTTTTCGGGGGGACAGGTGCTAGGTGTCAGCTCATATAGGAGAGAGAGTGGTGTTCCAGATGGCTTCCGTCAGGCGGTTTATGTTACAGCAGGGGAAAGGAGTGGAGCTTTTGGTTTGGGTGTGAGTTTGTTGTGGATATAGCATATTATTTGGGATCGTCTTTGTGGGGAACTTTGGAGAGCAGTGGCTTGCTGGCCAGTCCGACAAGTATTGCGGTTCTGTGTGGTGCTCCCTGTTTCCTAGTGTCAGAGACTTTCGGCACACTGACGAGGACACTGACGAAGGAGGGTTACTTTGAAAGCCTCGCGTGGCAGGTTGGTGGGCGATGCGAGATCGGATTGTGTTGGTGCCCTATGATGCACTCACGGTTAGTAGGGAGAGAATTTAACCGCAGCCCACACAATCGTTGTCAGGGGGGTTGCTCTAGTAAGGAGGTGGTAAGGGGAGGAGAAGGGCTCGGGGGGACCCTTTGTTCGCTTACCATTCCTGTTAAAAAAACTTATAACAACAGCAGCTCTTACACATTGAGTGGTCTTCAAAATTAACCGTAGCTCGCAGGTATTCACTTAGGGAAGTGGAGAGACAGGGAGGTGCGGAGAGAAGGGAGGAGGGATGTTTGCAGGTATTTTTCGAATGCTCTCTTCTAATTCTCTCTGCTTTGTGAAGCAGGTGGAAAAGCAACCGGACGTGCGGAGAGAGGAAGGGGTGAAGTAAATCGTGGTTATTATTTCTTCCTTGTAACTAGGTTGTGGGATGAAGAGTGGATGGATACGTGGAAGTGAAGAGAGAGGTGCTCCGAAAGTTTGCTTTCCTTTGACGTTTTGTCTGTGAAATTCGTTGTAACAAGAGTGATTGGAGTTCTAACTAGGGTTTGGAGGAGAAATTTAACCGCAGCTCGCAGGGGCGCCTTTGCTACTCAGGGGATTACAACAAGTAGTAGTTGAGTCCACGGTGAGATTTTCTACTCTTTCCCATTCTTTTAAATTGTATTCAGCAGCGTTTCTAATGCAGGGGATAATGCTGTGGGGGTGGTTAGAAGGGTTTACAGGGAGCAATGAGGAAAAGAGATTTACCGATGCTCGCAAAAGCGTCTTTGCGTGGGAGAAGCGGTAAGAGCAAACATGATATCTTAGGGGGGTTTCAGCCGTACTATTTGACTTGGGAGCAGTTCGAGTGCAAAGAAATGGGTAAAGGTGGTGGTCACTTTCTCTCAGCGAAGGAGAGTAGAGGGAGCCGTAGCTCGCAAGTGCGTATGATTAAAGGAGGGACAACGGAGAGAAGCCAGATGTCTCAGGGAGTCTAAAGAATGTCCACTTCCTTTTAGATCATATTCAGATATGTCTCTGAAGCAAGGGAAAATGCGGAGTGTGTGGTTTGCGCCTGCAGCTTGCACCTTTACTGCGAGAGGATGACAGGGGGAAAACAAATCCACCTTGGGGTTTATGGCACTTTCCAACCCTTTAAATGTGTATTCATAAGCGTTCCCAATGCAAGGACATACGTTGTGGGGGTGGTCAGTTGAGTGGACAGAAAGAAATGAGGGAAATGAATTTACCGAGTCGCGCAGGAGCGACTGAGAAGAAACATAAGCAAACAGGATCTCCTGAGGAGTTATAAGCTCTAATTCTTCCTTTAAATTCATATTTAAGAGCGTTTCCAGCACCGCAGAACGTGTGGTAGTGAAAGCCATTGCCTATCGCCAAAGCAGAGTAGGGAGAAAAATTACCCGAAGCTCGCAAATGCGTCCGATTTAGGGGGAGACGACAAGGAGAAGCAAGATTGCCCAGGGGCACACAGATCCTTCACTCTATCAGATCAAATACAGATGTGTTTCTAAAGCAAGAAAAAAAATAGTTTGTGTGGTTCGCGTAAGTCAGGCAATGAGTCACTTTAGAAACAGAGGAGTGGAGGGTATGCAGAAGAGGGGTTGCACCTGTGAAGTCTGCCAAGGAGCTTCCATGGTACCATGGAGAAAAACCCTGACAAAATCCTTTTGAGATACGTATCGTGAGTGGGGTCTGGGCGGTCCTGAGGGGGTATGAAGAGCGCTCTCCTAAGGTAAGAGCTTGCAGTGCGCTGAAGATCCTTAGTGTACGCCTCGCAGAAGCCCTCAAGGTAAGCTTCGCCTCCAGCGTAAAGCTCCCTCGACCTGAGGCAGCTTTCCTTGATGTGGTTGGTGAAGTTCGTATGCGGTTAGGAAAAGTGACCTGTAGTCATCTGTCATTCTGCACTATCAGTCATCTGTCATTCTGCATTATCATTTATCAGTCATCAGTCATTCTGCATCATCATCTAAAGTACAATCAAATGTATTCCACGGGCACGGTAGAGTCTACCGGCCGTGGTCATGAATCGTGTGACTGTGCAAACACTGTGTCACAAAGTCGACTGTAGTGACTATAGTTTGTACACCTATCGGACAGAAGGTATCTGGCGGGAACACAAAACAATAAAAGGGAGCAGCTCTGTAAGCTGCCATTATTCTCTCTCTCATTTATAAGTTAACAGTTACAGTGCTGTAAGTTAAATGCTGTGTAGTCGTGTTTATTAGATAAAATATCCTATATATAAGATCAGCTCATACCTAGGTTATGGGCCCACAACGGTGTTGAACCTGCGTGGAGGCTTAATATATGAGTGGTCAGATTCCGGATATCTATACAGTATATAAACACACTCGGTCTCAACGTTTCAAGTTTTCAGATATGCAGGAAGCAAGTGAGCAGAAGTACAATCCAGAGCAAAGTACAAGTCAAAGTAGGGAGGATCAGTTGTCTCAGCTTTTAGTTAGGCAGATGGAAATGATGGAAGTTATAACACGTCGTCTCGCGGCCGCAGAGCAAAAGCAAGTGGAGACGTCGGCGGAAACGCTGATAACAACAGATAACGCATCAAAGGTGGTACACAGTGTTTTGAAGTCCTTAGGAAGTGTTTCCAAGTACTCAGGAAACGAAAGAAATCAGTACGAAGCCTGGACTAGGTTCAGTACACAGTTGGAATCGGCAGTCGGTTTCTATTCAGAGTTGAAGGAACTAGTAAGTACTGAAAAATCTATCAGCGACGTGGCGAACATGAAAGATCTAGCTGATATGACACCAGCGACTAATCCTTTCGCCGACGAAGTTCCTCGGCCGGAAAGTATAATCACTATACAGGGTTCGGCTACGGTTGCAAGCTCTGTGTTGTCAGCGATATTGATACAGGTAACAACTGGTGACGCGTTTGATTTGGTGCGACGTTGTGGAAACGACGGTGTCAAGGCGTATCGAAAATTGCGTGCACGTGTGGAGCCTCAACTATTTGGACAATTGGCGTCGTATATGACTCGTATGACGAGACTTTGTGTGAACTCCACATCAGACCCGGTGAAACAGCTCAGTGCGTTTGCAGATATTCAGTCGTCTTTGAGCCGGTATGGTGGTGAACGTCTGGACGAGAGGACAATCGAGGTGCTTACGTTAGCGTTTGCGGTATCCGCCCTGCCTAGCGACTATGCAACGGTGGTCGCAGCTCTTGGACAAGAGGCAAAACCGACGTTTGAGTTGTTGATGCAACGCTGTGATTATTTCTTTGTAAATGTTCTGCAGCAGAAAAATCCGACGCAATATGCAGCAGCTGCGCAGGATACTGACACTGCGGCGGTGGCGAAAAGCTTACAAGCTGATAGGCAACGGCAAGCGGAGGAGAAAAAGAAGAATGACGCTAAGCTGCTGCAATGCGCCGTTTGCTCCGGCGAGCACACTTCAGAGTCGTGCTGGCTTTTGCACCCTGAGAAAATGGAGGAGTTCATTAAAAGAAACCCTGCAAGGGAGGTGGAGTGCAGGGAGACGTATGCGAAACGAAAAAAACGTCACCTAGAATCACAGAGCGACAAGGCGGAGGAGACGGTCGCGGCAGCGGTATCATCGACGGCTGAAAAAATGACTGACGAGGAAATTTGGGAGGCGGAGGAGCACGACGAGGTACCGGTTGCTTGTCCAGTCGTACAACACTGTGGTGATCAACGTGAAGCGTACGCAGCAGACGCCCTGCAGCAACGAGTACTACACTACGATTGTATGGCCACGAAGAACGTGTTCAATGATCTTCGTTTTTTTGAGGGGAACACAGTTTGTGCTGAGAAGGCCGTGAACTTCCAGGTCATGGCCGGGAAAATGACGACGTCGAAGGGTGCTGGTGTGGTGCGCGTCAATCTCTGGAATCACGCAACTGGCAAGCTCGACGTGCTCAGTATGGAGGCGCAGTACGTGCCAGACTCGCCATTCAATATTCTGTCGGCGGTGTATTTTGAGGACAAGTTTGATCTATACGGGCAGCTACTTCATCGTGAACTGATAAGTGCGAGCGGAAGCTCTCGTTACAACTTGGTACGAGACGGGAGGAAGTTCATCTTACCGGAGTCTTTTGCTGCTGAGGCACAATCGCAGTACTCTCGTACTTTCTTCAAAGCTGCGGAAGACGGTTACCGCGAACGGCGAGCTGGTTGCACACTCAGAGACGGTTCGAGACAATGCACGCATGGCCAATCTACTCGCAGAGTTCGTCTCAGTCAAGCTGGTGGACAATCATGCAGAATGAGATTGCTATGTGGCGAAGCTGGGTGAATGACAGTTTTCTGGTGCTTCGTTTATTCCGAAGCACGGAGGAGTAGGAAAAGTGACCTGTAGTCATCTGTCATTCTGCACTATCAGTCATCTGTCATTCTGCATTATCATTTATCAGTCATCAGTCATTCTGCATCATCATCTAAAGTACAATCAAATGTATTCCACGGGCACGGTAGAGTCTACCGGCCGTGGTCATGAATCGTGTGACTGTGCAGACACTGTGTCACAAAGTCGACTGTAGTGACTATAGTTTGTACACCTATCGGACAGAAGGTATCTGGCGGGAACACAAAACAATAAAAGGGAGCAGCTCTGTAAGCTGCCATTATTCTCTCTCTCTCATTTATAAGTTAACAGTTACAGTGCTGTAAGTTAAATGCTGTGTAGTCGTGTTTATTAGATAAAATATCCTATATATAAGATCAGCTCATACCTAGCGGTGAGAGAGCCTGCGTATTTGTGGGGAAAGTGTTAGGCGCAATGGTCACGTTGACAGCACTTTTGTTGCACGTGTTGCTTTCTTCAGAAGATGTTGCAAGTGGGCAAAGGGCACATGCGTGCCGCCAATTTGTCGCACGTACTTTTAATAACAGTCTGCGGTAAATTGCGGTAGTTTGCGAAATGTTGCGTCTTCCCCTAAAGGGATATCCAGAGGCTCTAGTGTCAACCGGGATTTTTCACAGCAAGGGTCGCGGTCTCACTCACCCTGCCTGGAAGCAGGATTCGAGCGAGACGCATATCAAATAGTAGATGGAATTATCACCACTAATAAGAAAATAAACTAAGGGAAGAAGGAAGGATTATCCATTTACCATTTTTACAAGAAAAATAGAAGCGGAATGATCTTTTGAAGAGAGATGCATGCGCCAAGAAGGTTTCGGAACTGTATTATGCGGTGAAAAAAGAAATTGGTGCCTTTGGTGGGTGATCTTGCCGCCAAAGAAATAAATGACCAACCACAGAAGTGGTGTGGCGCTTAACCTAATCTCTGTTAGATATATAGGACTAACTATATACTGTACAAGCGGCCCGAATGCTTTCACTTGCATCAACTGTGAATCGGTATTAAACATAGCTATCGGCTTAAGCCGAAACCCTTCCAGCACACCACCCTGGACTATTACGGAGAAAGAGTCACGGTGGAAAGTCTAGCGGGTTGCCGAAACAAACACCATCTCAAACGGTGGAAACAGATTGCTAATGGGGGCCTGTGCTCTTGGCCAGGGCGGTCCCAATCTAGCTATTATTGTACATTACTCAGGCTGCTGCGCCCTAGTGAGAAGATCGACAAACGTGTTTCATTTCGCCCAAGCGGTTTTGGTTGAGCCTGTGTTTGCTTCTACAGGCTGACTGAACTTGGAACTGTAAAATTGGACGGGGTACTTGGGCTGGTTTTTAGTCCAGAATGACAGCATGCGTTGACATATGTATCTTGCGTACATACCTTCTGCTTCCACATATCGCTTCAACCAGATATACCCAATTTGCGCCGTGAACGACTCTTTAAACATGGATTCACACGTGACCTCCTCATCTTCATGTTTTTTCTGGAACTCGCACAGCGACTCGAGGAATTTTAATGCTGCCTTCTGTTGTTCCATATCAGCTTCAAGCATCCAGTGCAGGATGAAAGGGAAGGTGTCAAAGAACGTGTTGTAAAAGCATGATTCGTTAGAGGTGCCGTGGATCTGGATCTGAGGATCGGACGATCTTGACATATCCCGAACTATCTTGGCAAGCTCAAAAAAGATGATGAAATTTCCATCCTCCTGCTCTTCCTTGATAAACGCCTGTAAAAGAACGGTTGTACAATCTGTGTCAGTAACTCAGAATGTGTCATCAGCACACTAATCCAGAGCGAGAGGGATGCATATTTTATATATCATTTTCATTTTTCAGCATATCCAAAACCAACGGTGGACAGACCGATCCCCAATCCCAAACCTTCA
The DNA here is from genome assembly GCA_001247695.2 of Cymbomonas tetramitiformis. NCBI lineage: Eukaryota > Viridiplantae > Chlorophyta > Pyramimonadophyceae > Pyramimonadales > Pyramimonadaceae > Cymbomonas > Cymbomonas tetramitiformis. The sequence continues at coordinate 90,556 of LGRX02033122.1, read as the reverse complement.
CAGATACGCAATTTATGCACTGAAAGATCAGTCTGCAGTGTAAAAAGAAGCTGACAAACAATCAAAACAACATTGTATTTTCGTTTCCGTGAACAGAATGATGCCAATCAATCACCACTTGATGTATGCTTTGTGACAAACAGCGATCATGTTGATAGATGTGTTGTGATTATCCGTGCTTTGAGATGCAAACATACTTTGAGAGGCCCATTCGTGCAAACGTATATTCAGCGTGTGATCGTGCACACTTAAGCATAGTCACAGGGCCATTGCACGATTGCTGACCTGCAACACGCCTGTGTTGAGGATGGAGAGCATTTTCTCGCATTGACTCATCAAATCATCTTTGAGATCCACAGCATCGTCGCCTTGCATCAGTAACTGGCCAATAGGTGTATTATCTGTTATGATCGACTTGGAGAGTGCCCCGATAGCCCCTATAGCATTTCCTGCGGCATTAAACATCGACTTCGAGCGAGAGAGAGCTGCGTTCCCGACTTTTGAGTCGTCGCGTTTTTTCTCAGATTTGGAGAGCATGGCAACAAGCTCATCTAAGGTGAGCTGTATGCGATCGACCGACACGCGGTCAAGCTTCTCCAACATTTTTAAGATGTTTGTCCTCCCCTTGTTGTACGAGTCCAAGGAATGTTGGATCTCTTCATACGAAAGCTCGCCGTCCTCCCCCGCAAGTAGGAAGAAGCATTCCAAAACACTCTCGTACAGATTCTTCTCGAGCTCTGGTGGCATGCATCTGCCCCACAACGGCATGACCTCCTCTTTCGATAAAGTAGAATTCCCATCTTTGTCCACGTAGAGAATCAAGGCTGAGAGTTCTCGCATCCCTTGCAGGATGGTAATGTCCAGGAAGTCGATGGCTACAGCCTGCAACAGTACGTCAATTGCCACTGTGTTCACCCCCGGCAGAGGGGTGGCGGCAACAGTAACCTCAAAGACCTCCTCAAAGTCATCATCATCAGAGGGCTTCTTAGCGCCGTTGCTGCCATTTTGGCTTTCATCTGGCGTGGTCTCATTTCCCAATTTGACTCCCTGCACACTCTGACCGAGTCGGAACAGCTTATTAGCTTGCATTGGACGCAAGCCCTCAGGTAGACTGTCATCCACATTCTGCAACAGCTCTGCGAACTCCTTGGAGGTGACGTGTTTCTGCTTCTTGCCCATACCCATTATTGCCAGCGAATAGGTAAAATGCCTTTTGTTGTACGCAATTGTCACTGTCTCTAGCTTATTTTGCATTCCCTGTAGTTGGAAGCACGTATCATTGCGCAAGCACAACCAAGCCCCCCGAATCAGTCAGCTTGCTTGCATGTTACGAAATGGTCATCGCGAGCAAGTGTCATCACGCAACCATGCAGCGTGCGCGAGCACCACCATGTAGCTGCATTCGTCATCATCAGGCCCGCTATACATACGCACCACATAATTATTATATGGCGTGCGCGTGGGTGCAAGTATGGCATGAACCCACTCCTTATTATGTATGGGGGAGGATGTCGATTGATTTGCAAAAAGCATCCAATACTTCTTCACATCTTCACCATGGAGATATGCTGACTTCCTGTCCTTTCTCGATGTAAAGATCACTACTAATGTGAATGTTCGAAGTGGAAGGAGCGTGTGGAGAGCTGCGGGCGCTGGAGAAGAGCTCATGCCGTGGCTATCAACAGAGGCGTGCATGCAGCGTAGAACTACATCAGGAAAGAGGAGTGACCTGGATTGCTTTCTTATCGACGTGGGCGGTATAGACTTCGTACGCAAAGATACCCACCCCCAGGCTCATCTGCGCTCCAAGAACAGCAAAGAATGACACAATCCATTCGATGTTTTCGTCGTCCTTCTTGGTGTAGAAAACCATTCCCGAAATTATCAGGAAGCACAGGTTGAGCAGTGCGGTGCTCTCCATGACATCGATTTGAGTTTCCACGAACGGTCTTGCAAAGAAGTGCGCAACCGTTGACGCAAGAATGAGGAACAGCGCCAGAGTGGCCTGCAAGAACGGATCACTGCGCACAATCCCCGTCGTGCCCATCCATGCGTCAAACAAAATACTCAAGGCGTCTTGGCCAGTTTGCGAACCATTCACGCAAGCATGCAGCGACTGACGCTAATATTTGGAGCAGTTTCAGTAATGTTATCATATGGAAAGCTGCCCAGCCTCGGAGCTCCGCTCGGCAGAATATCGAATAGGCAGGTGTTCGCGACACATTCTCATGCAGAGTAGCCCCTCAATGGCCAGGCGGGGGAGTGCCCTGATTGGGGGGGCGCTTGTCCTGCTTGATCCCACGGGGACGCACTTGTTGACATGCAGGGTGGGAGCGGGGGGCGGTGGGGGGCACTGATGCACTTTCATTCACCACAAGCTACAGAGGGATATCTTCGAAGTGGCCAAGTCTGCTTTCCCATTGGCATCAGCACTATACGGCGACCTTTGAAATCGCCTCGCACAGTTGTCAAACCATTGTCTGGACGTGGCCGTACTGGATGCTGACTTGCTCTACCAGGGGGGCAATCAGCATGCAATGTTTGATGTGGCCTCTGCGCAAGGTGGTGGCGCACGTACAGGGAGGTACGCCTACAACAATTAATCGCCTTTCGATATAATTGATGTATGGGAGGTGTGGGCCCGGGGCGGATGAATTGATGCATGGCCGATGATCCAATCAGATGCATGCCATGTATGGAACTATGGAAGGCGCGAGGTTAGAGGGTTTTTGCATATTATGCATGAAAGAGTATCCCCATGCCTTCCAGCTTTGACGTAAACCGATGACCAGCTTAGTGGGAAACCCTGGAACTACACCAGAAGGCAGGTCAGAAGAAAACTGCACCTGGCGAGGAACACGAGCAGTGCTGCGCACACCAGGCGCCGAACAAAGATCATTAAAATCCACCAGTACCATTGAAGCTCGTAGGCACCATACATCCATCCGAACTTACTGGCGAAGCTCTCGGCGACCAATAAGTCATTCTTGTAGCCATAGTGCAGCACCGCAGCAAAAACCACAGGAATCCCAATCACGTACACAAAGAGGGCCAAAATAGACACCACAACCATAACAATGTGTGGGCCCTCCCAACATTCAATATATGGTGCAGCTACAAGATACTGTAGATCGTCTCCCATGGAATCACACATCCAGGCCTGGAAGCATCGAATGCACAGGCTGTGATATACCACCTCCTGTGTAAGGGAATCGCACCAGCGCCGACCCTCAATCAGTGTCTCTGTTTATAACGTTAGCTACCTAGGTGTTGGGGGCAGCATCACTGCCAAGGCAGTGGCGGGACGCCATAGAGCTGCTTTTTTGATCTCTTCATGTCTCCAATGTGGCAACACGAGCAGCCAATGGAGGAAGTATGTGAGCCTGGCTAGCTACGTGCTCCTTGCCTGTTACCTCGACGATTAGCATTCAAATTATCGCTTTGTTCACGGAGATAGAAGCTGTCGATGAACTTACCGTAAAGGATGTCACAGTACTTATCTTGGTGTCGCGGAGCTGCTCGAGTTTGCGTGCTTTTACAGCCATAGTTGCAGATGCATGGCGAATTTTGTAAGCTACGACCCCATAGGTTAGCCAATTGACAGCAAGCACGATAAGTGGCAAAATCAATTGCAGATAGTATGACCACTCAAAACCGTAGTTTTCTATGACGCACTGGGGGGTGATAAGATCCACATCAAAGTTCACAATCGTCTGCACCAATGCCCATTGGTTCACCGCATCTGGCCACTCCATGCCGAAGCCTTGCAGCATCGAACCGATCTGCAGATACAACAGCAAGATAGATAGAGACTGGTAGGTCCCGGCCATCGTCACACCAAGGAACACCCAAGCTGCGACGATCGCCACAAATGCACTGAGTGTGAAGCCCAATTTCGCTCCAAACCCATCTGGGCATCGAAGGCACAAGCCATTGGTGGAGAAGAATTCGTCATCGCATTCCATGCACAGTCTTCCAGTATAACCGCGACTGCAATGCCCACTGGCCCATGGGTATGTTCTCGAACGACTCACGTCTTCCAACATGTCAGCTCGACTTTCCTCGTCCATCACAAGTTTCACTTCGTCGATAGCAGACACTGCAAGGGAGCCTGAGCATGCGTCCTGTTATACGCACGAGCAGAATGAACATACTATTATTTCACTTACTTTCTTTCAAGTATGCTGGCCTGTAACGGCGTACAGAACTGTAAGTAGTGTAGCCTGCCTCTTGATGAATCACTTGTGCAAAAGAGGGAGACTTACACTTGCTGCACGAGAAACAAACGATACAAACGTGACACGCATTGTCGCCAACATTACTAACCATGCTAATTAATGCTGATGACAGCAATGAGCTTCACCCGTGTATACATGCTTGCCCGTCCTTCAGCAAGAGGGTAAAAGCCCCGCAGTCAATGCGGCACGTTGCCTCAACGAAGGCGTTGCAGCATCATAATTTATACCTACGTAATATCGACTGACAATGTTGGGCTTGCAAGGATGCACTCTTCACGTGCAGAGTCCCGCAATAAGGAGAGTCTGAGGGGAGAGAAGGTGCGCATACCGCATTGCTGCATTCCACCATCTTGTCCTCGTACCCTTCCTCGTCGGAGCGCATAAAGCCCTTCGTGGGATACGGGAAAGGCATCGTGCCGCTCATACAGGTACAATATTCATTATAGTTAAATCCATCAATATCGCCCAGCTTAGCCAGGCCGTCCCCAAAGGTGTCAAACGATCCGGGCTGGCAGTGGCAGCAGACGCCGCCCTCCGGGCACACCTTGGCTTCCGCGCCTGGCTGGCCGTAGTACCCGGGAAGCGGCTTGCAGTGCAGCAGACTGTTTGGAATAAATCTGTACTGAACGCCCGATCCGTTTGTACTGCTGCTGGTCGCCTCCACGGTACCCTCGGGGCTTTCTAAGTTGATTGCCTGCACGCACGCACGTGTTGTATAAACTGAAAGAAAGGGAGCTAGCTGGTACTCAAGACAGGATGAAAAATGCTGAAAGTTGAAGCGAAAACATTGATGGCTTGTTTTCTTGTTTACGAGCAAATGAGGATGGGCATGTGGGGTCGTGGATGTGATACTTGTCACAGTTGCATAAGGTCAACCGGCTTCAAAGGCACAGCAGCAGTGCGTCGGCAGTGCAGTTGCAGAGGGGCTCAGGTGGCCCAGTGAGGCTCAGGGAGCAGATAGAGGGGTCGTCATGAGCATAGGGTTGGTGGTGGAGAGATGGCGTGCGCAGCTCGGGGGGGCAGAGGTGAGTCGGCTTCAGAGACACAGCGGTGCAGGTGCAGAGGGCTTCAGGTGGCTCAGTAAGGCTTAGGGGGTCCCATTCTTCACTAGCGACCTCCGAAGAATCCGGATGAGTGTCCCGAAGTGTGTGCTGAAACCTTTGATCCCTCGTGAGGGCACATAGCGCAGGCAATCCTTTGTGGTTATGCGATGCCAAAGGAGTCAGTCCAAGGATAAGCCAAACACACTATGAGCGTGATGACATTCCTGAGATCCGGCTCATCTGGTGCGTACGAGGGACGACACTATGAGCGTGATGACATTCCTGAGATCCGGCTCATCTGGTGCGTACGAGGGACGACACATGCGCTTGCGATTACCGTACCAACTCTGCAGACCAGTTATAGCTCAGGCGCTTGGCGAGTAGTGTCAGATGCAGTCGGTGCAGTGTCCATCGATGAATGAGCGCCGAGGTCAGGGTCTGTTTCTGACGGGAGCGCCGCATGGAGCACTGAGCAGTGTGTGGTGAGCACTGTTCCATTACTGGTTCATGAAAAATCAGTCTCCCGTGCTCCCGTGTACAACAGTCCAATCACAAATCTCAAACGCCTCTCCACGATTTTGGTTCAATCGTTGTTTTCGGACAGTCATCGTTCAGCATTCCCAATGTTCAGGTCCAAAAGTATGTCCGTGTCATCGAGCACAACACACAGCTTGATGGAAATCTCCAGTATCCTAAACTGGTTGTTGATACGATTGCATGCGCGACTGCAGGCGAGGTTCATTGGATAGCACCTATAGCTTGGTACAATTTGATAGGAGATGGAGATTTGGATTCAGGCTTGTCTCAATACCTGAAAGTTGTTCGTATTTGGTGGGCAGACGTCACATTCAACTGTACCACTGGCATTGGCATACGTCTTTGATGCGCAGAGTGAGCATGCTGCACCCCCCGGAGCAGGGTTGGAGAAGCCAGGCGCGCATGGTATGCATTCTGCCTGCCCCCTGTCACCCTGCAATGGCGACACAATGAGACCCCCTTCCGAGACTCAGGTTCACCGCTGTGGGCCTTTTGATGGAGCCCTTCCGTTCTGCAACACATGCTGCATTATTATAGCGTCGATTGTGTTGTATGGAACGGGGCATAAATTTCTACGATTCAAAACGTCGCCCAACTTTCAGCTACCGACGAAGTATGGCAGCAACATTGCAAGGGCAAGGCAGTATATTATTGTATATCTTGTCTTCCTCTAACACGGTGAGTGTGTATTGTGCCGGAAGCGCTTTATGCATCATGCACTGATGAACAATAGATGTGTACTTTGTGTCAGACCACGGCCGCCGCCCTACATGGCTACAATTTCTTTTTTGCCTGACGGCCTTACTTGCTTACTTCTTTCTCCGGCCGTCCATTCTCACGTACCTGAAAGAATCCAGGGTTGCATAGCTTGCACTGAGTACCTCCAGATTCGTCCATGTATTCCCCGGGCCTGCATTTCTCGCAAGTGGGCGAACCTGCAAAACACATTGTCATAGCTGCTCACTCGAATGCTCCAATCATATAAATTGTGACCAACGGATTTTTTTATCAGCACAGGCGGTAGGAAAACAGTGAGTACAGACTCTCAGTGTTAACATTGCTGGCACAGAATGAATAATTATGAGATATGATGACAGTTTGGACAGAAGTCGGAGAGTAGTACAGTATGTATATGGACACAGAGTACTGATGACAACTGTTGCAGAGTAGTCAGAGATCAATTCAAAATGTATGCAGTACCTGAGTACAGATGACAAAAGTACACGTAGGAGTATAGAAATCTGTAGCTGAGTAACAGGGATAGGAGCTTTTGGCGCCAAACACAACACAGTTGATATGCAATGTGCAAGACCCAAATACATTATTCAAATATGTCATAAGATACAACAGTGTGTGTGTGTGTATGCATATTCTTGCGACTCCTTTGGCACCCCGTAGCCACAGGAGACTGCACTATGTACCCACGCCGGGGATCAAAGGATTCAGCACACACTTCGGGACACTCATCCGGATTCTCCGGAGCTCACTAGTGAAGAATGGGACCCCCTAAGCCTCGCTGAGCCACCTGAGCCCCTCTGCATCTGCACCGCCAGCGCACTGCCGCCTTGTGCGTGAAGCCGGTCCATCCCTGCCCCCCGAGCGGCGCGAGCCATATCTCCACCACCAAGCCCACGCGCAAGACCACGCCTCTGCTCCCTGAGCCTCACTGGGCCACCTGAGCCCCTCTGCGGCTGTCCTGCCGGCGCACTGCTGCTGTGTGTCTGGAGCCGGCTCACCTCCGCCAATCGAGCCACCCCTCCACCACCAAGCCCACATCCCATATCACCCCGCTGCCGCCTACAGCCTGGTCTCAAGAGAGCTTGCCCACCCACGCCACGGCCAGAATGCCCAAGCGCTGTCCCAAGGGGCTGAGAATGATAATGTGTGTGTATGCTTATCCTTGCGAATCCTTTGGCACCCCGAAGCCACAGGAGACTGCACTATGTACCCACGCCGGGGATCAAAGGATTCAGCACACACTTCGGGACACTCATCCGGATTCTCCGGAGCTCACTAGTGAAGAATGGGATCCCCTAAGCCTCACTGAGCCACCCGAGCCCCTCTGCATCCGCACCGCCGGCGCACTGCCACCTTGTGCCTAAAGCCGGTTCATCCCTGCCCCCCGAGCTGCGCGAGCCATATCTCCACCACCAAGCCCACGCGCAAGACCACCCCTCTGCTCCCTGAGCCTCACTGGGCCACCTGAGCCCATCTGCAACTGCACTGCCGGCGCACTGCTGCCGTGTCTCTGAAGCCGGCTCACCTCCGCCACTCGAGCCACCTCTTCACCACCAAGCCTACATTCGGGACCACCCCGCTGCCCCCTACCCGCCCTAGAGCCTGGTCTAGCCGGGAGTGTGTGTATGCTTATCCTTGCGACACCTTTGGCACCCCGTAGCCACAGAAGACTGCACTATGTACCCACGCCGGGGATCAAAGGATTCAGCACACACTTCAGGACACTTATCTGGATTCTCCGGAGCTCACGAGCGAAGAACGGGACCCCCTAAGCCTCGCTGAGCCACCTGAGCGCCTCTGCAACCGCCCTGCCGGCGCATTGCTGTTGTGTCTCTGAAGCCGGTCCATGTCTACCACCACCCTTCTCTCTGCCTGACCCAACGCCAAGTCTCAAGAAATCTTCTCAACCCAGGCCGAGCCACTTGTCCAAGCCTCACAGGGTCGTCCCAAAGGCTGAAAATGATAAACTGAACTGCAGAAGAGAGAGAGTGTGTGTGTGCTTATCCTTGGACCGACTCCCTAGGCACCAAATAACCACAAAGGATCGGCTGCACTATGTACCCACACCGGGGATCAAAGGGTTCAGCACATACTTTGGGACACTTATTTGGATTCTACCTCATTAGTGAAGAATGGAACCCCCTAAGCCTCACTGGGCCACCTGAGCCCCTCTGCAACTGCACTGCCGGCGCACTGCTGCTCTGTCTCTGAAGCCAGTTCACTTCTGCCCCCCGAGGGAGTGTGTGTACGCTTATCCTTGCGACTCCTTTGGCACCGCGTAGCCACAGGAGACTGCACTATGTACCCACGCCGGGGATCAAAGGATTCAGCACACACTTCGGGACACTCATCCGGATTCTCCGGAGCTCACTAGTGAAGAATGGGGACCCCCTAAGCCTCGCTGAGCCACCCGAGCCCCTCTGCATCTGCACCACCAGCGCACTGCCGCCTTGTGCCTGAAGCCGGTTCATCCCTGCCCCCCGAGCTGCGCAAGCCATATCTCCACCACCAAGCCCACGCGCAAGACCACCCCTCTGCTCCCTGAGCCTCACTGGGCCACCTGAGCCCTTCTGCGGCTGTCCTGCCGGCGCACTGCTGCTGTGTCTCTGGAGCCGGCTTACTCCCGCCAACCGAGCCACCCCTCCACCACCAAGCCCACACCCCACATCACCCCGCTGCCGCCTACAGCCTAGTCTCAAGAGAGCTTGCCCACCCACGCCACGGCCAGAATGCCCAAGCGCTGTCCCAAGGGGCTGAGAATGATAAACTGGGTTGCCCTCATCCAAACTTGCGCATCCGCCACCGACTTGCGCCTGTAGCCCTCTACCCCCAGCACCAACTCCCCGTGACTGGAGCCCTTGCGCCGATTGCCTTGCGAGGTGGCCGCGAACTTCAGCAATGCGCTCCACACTTGCGCTGTAACTGTCACGCCGCACTGTTCCTACTTGGGGTCCCATCCCCACAGTTGCCTGTGTGTCCCAAGCCCTCCCGGTGGCCGATAGTTCACCACCCGGTCGTCGCCTTTTCGACAGCTGCTCACTGTTAGTTCCGGCACGACCAGCAACCTCGCCCGGTGGGCAAGCAAGCTGACGAGATGCCGTATGCTGCCGTGCAACCTGTTGTAAGTGGTCATCGCTGCCAGGATGGGCCCCCGGGCTCTGAGGGGCCCGGCGTGTGTCAACTCCACCCGCGGACTTCCCCACATCTCCCCCGTCATCCTCATCAGTTCCCCCCATGCCATCAACCCCCCCAAGAAGGCCGGCCACCCGCCTGCTCGCCCCCATCAAGGTGGCCACCCCTCCCTCATGTGTGTGTATGCTTATCCTTGCGAATCCTTTGGCACCCCGTAGCAACAGGAGACTGCACTATGTACCTATGCCGGGGATCAAAGGATTCAGCACACACTTCGGGACACTCATCCGGATTCTCCGGAGCTCACTAGTGAAGAATGGGACCCCCTAAGCCTCGCTGAGCCACCCGAGCCCATCTTGTGTGTGTGTGTGTATGCTTATCCTTGCGACTCCTTTGGCACCCCGTAGCCACAGGAGACTGCACTATGTACCCACGCCGTGTGTGTGTGTGTTTGGCACGGCCTATTATGAAAATATATCTGAGTATATTGTTCTAAGTAGGAGTTGTATTTCCTAGGCGGCGCCTTCTATTACCATACCACGCCTGTCAAATGATCATTAGTGGAATGTTGTGGGCGTCAGGGGAAGCCAGCATTTCATAGGTCAGCAAAAATCCGGTTTTGTTTGCGTATAAATGATGGGTTGTCGCCATATATGCATGGTACAACAACGGGCTTACCCTGAACTGCTTGAGCTGGGAGAAAAATCACCATTCTAACCCTCAGTGTAATTTTATAACATGATTGGCCAGTCGCTCACCTTCTTCAAAACTGACGAACCCAGGAGTGCAAGGAACACATGCTACGCCGCGCCCATCGGAAAACATCCCTGCAGGGCATGGCGTGCACGCTACAGGCTCCGTGCTGTTTTCTTCTTGAGACACCAGGGTTGGCTCATATCCGGGATCGCAGGAGCGGAAGCATCTCTTCATGTCAGGAAGAAAGTTAGAGCCTGCCATCCCATCCACCCAAAATCTCAGTAAGAGAAAAATGACATCTGGCCGCATCCATCACGGCACGCATAAATGCGGCAGCCCCAGTTGAAAGAATTTCACATCGAATTCCTCCGCCACACTTGCGTAAAAAGAGTCAGGTGTGTGGACCACGCATCACAGTGTGCCACGTCAACTCTGCCCACTGTGCCCCATGAGCCACGCACAGCAAGAGAAGATACAGGTCACAACAAAGGCCGCCCACGCTTTGCTCCTGGGGGGGCATTCACATCGGATCTCCCCCCAAGACTTGCCTTTCGGGTCTTGGGTTCGGAGCCCCCTAGACAATTAGACCCCTAGAAGTCTTTCTTAACAGTGGTGCGTTGGGGATCGGGACCCCCGGACTCCTGGGTGAATTGCCCCCCTAGGAGCAAAGCGTGGGTAGCCAAAGGATTGCCTCATAGTCCCGCAGGTGTTACACAACGATTTCAGTTGGTCAGACAACTTTATGACAATGTCCATCCACGCGTCAGGCAAGCGAGCAGGCAAATGCGGCACACTTGTTGACGGGACTCTGCATGTCAGACATCCACGTGGGCAGCGCCTTGCGGTGATTTCGGCATTTTGCCAGGTGGCACATGGAACGCACCTAGTCGTAAGCAATCTAGCTCTGTGCTAGCGCACTCCGTTGGATCCGTGATGCTCTCATGGCACGCGGCTGCCAGGTATATTTCGATCCGAAACGTGATAAACTTCGATGGAAACGTGATCCACATGTGCAATGTGATGGAATCCAGACTGCGGTCCGTGTTCTCTATCTTGACGCGGTATTCCCCAGATTCCCCGTTGCTGCTCGCCTGCATTGCCCCAAGCCCGTGAGCTGCAAACCTTACAAAATAGAGCTTTAGCAGCACACAAGAGCAACGGCTCTTTGTTAGTTAATGGACAACTCATGCAAGAGTTGTAAAGAGTGCCACATTTTATCACCTAAGAAGATTACATAAGTGATCGTGATTGAATGCTTTATCCTGTCTCCCGTTTTGCAGACCACATGCGCCATTCACAAACGATAACGTGTGACAGCAGTTTGCTATGCGATTGTCATATGGTCACCGTCAGCAGCACCTCCATCTCACCATAAGCAGTGGCACGCAAGTCTGAGAATACTTACCCGCGACACAGTTAGCATCGAGGTGTTTTGGAGGTTGAGATGATCATCTTCCAAAGAAAACATCCGAAATTTTTCAAGTTCACTGGTGCTGAAATTTTCGGGCACCATAAGTTGCACTTGAACCTCATCCAGCCGAGCCGCGTAGTAATCCGTTCCAATACTGGAACTCAGAGCTTCGACAACAGCTTCCACCTGCGGGAAGGTGCACAATATATATTGATCTCGCCTTCTCAGCATTGTTATCTTCTTTGCATATTTGAAGAAGTCACGTTGGCGTTTACCGAAACAGTGTGAGCGGCAACCAAATTGAACATCAAGCGTGAATTTGAGATGGGTAGGACATGGCAGACTCTTACTCCAAGATCAACAGTAACTTTGTCGTCAATTAAGAAATTGGATGTCTGCCTGCAAAATGCCACATAGCGCCCAGTAAGCAGTGCGCCGGCGGCGCGGATGCAGAGGGGCTCGGGTGGCTCAGTGGGGCTTAGGGGGTCCCATTCTTCACGAGTGAGCTCCGGAGAATCCGGATAAGCGTCCCGAAGTGTGTGCTGAATCCTTTGGTCCCCGGCGCGTGTACATAGTGCAGTCTGTCTTTTGCGGCCACGGTGTGCCACGGTGTGCCAAAGGACTCGGTCCAAGGATAAGCACACACACCGAAGTGTGTGCTGAATCCTTTGGACCCCGGCGTGTGTACATAGTGCAGCCGGTCTAAGGATAAGCACGCACACCGAAGTGTGTGCTGAATCCTTTGGACCCCGGCGTGGGTACATAGTGCAGTCTGTCTTTTGCGGCCACGGTGTGCTACGGTGTGCCAAAGGAGTCGGTCCAAGGATAAGCACACACACCGAAGTGTGTGCTGAATCCTTTGGACCCCGGCGTGGGTGCATAGTGCAGTCTGTATTTTGCGGCCACGGTGTGCTACGGTGTGCCAAAGGACTCGGTCCAAGGATAAGCACACACACCGAAGTGTGTGCTGAATCCTTTGACCCCCGGAGGTGTCAGAGGCACAACAGCAGTGTACCGGCAATGCAGTTACGGGGAGGCTCAGGTGGCCCAACGGGGCTTAGGGGGTCCCATTCTTCACTTTCGAGCTCTGGAAATTTCGGATAAGTGTCCCGAACATTGTGGCTGAATCCTTTGATCCCCGGCGTGGGTACATAGTACAGCTGATCTTCTGTGGCTATGGTGTGCCAAATAAAAGACTCGGTCCAAGGATAAGCACACCCGCGGTCTTCAATTTTGAACACACATGCGTGATGATTCTACCACACGCACCATGCATCATCACAGTAGTCTCTGAATGCCTTCGCGCATTCCTGCATCTGTATGTACTCATGCACATTGTCATCCCTGAGCTATGACTTGCTTCATGCACATATAGGCAACTTTCACGCAAGCCACACAATTCATATCTCTGCAAGTGAAATACGCAGTGCTCAGCATGGAGGGTGTCTGAGGCTTGCCATGCAACTCTTCTGCATCCGGTTGTGAGCACTCACCTCGCCGCTGCAAACAAGGACCCTGTTCCAGGCTCAGGTACACCCACAGCTAGCTTAACCGAGGCCCCTTCTTTCCCCTGCCAATGTCCCAGTCAATAGCTCATCCAACTCTTCCCGAGTCGACTCACAATAACTAATAATAGAATGCGCATCAAGCAGGGAAGCTTGCTTGCATCAAGATACACCAGAATACAGAATAGGCATGCTATCTATCATCAACCTCAACGTCCAAAGAGCTCATACCTCATCCACGCAATCGGATGCAAGATACGTGAATTCAACTACAGGTGTTGACCCTGGCCATCCCCCAAATCGCCCAATCAGACGCGGCGCATCCTTTACGCAAATCCCATCATTGCAACCAGCTTGATATGCTGCTGGAGAGTAGTGTTGTGGTGCTGAGCAAATAGAGACCAAGCTAGCTACATGATCGGACCACATATCGGAACAACGAGAACTGTATGGAGAGATATATACATAGTAGATGCTTACCATCAGAGCTGTGAACACCGTGAGCAGGGGCATACATGATCGCTCCAGATGGACTGGAAACCTGCAAATCAATGGGCAAATAAATATACTTAAAATTTTGGCAAATCTAGAAATGTGTGAAGCATGCACAACTGCGCTGGGAAATGTCCTCGATGGGAGTAGTGGAATGGTGTGAGGGTGTGGCATGCATCAGTATTGTGGTAAGATGTGTATATGTAGTCCATCGTGCATACATGCACTAGAATTGGCAGCATAGCCATGCCCCTTGCTAATGCATCGTTGTCATTGGCCATGCAGGATGCCGCTTAGGTGACCACTTGGATCACTTTGATGAAACTGATGTAGCTGAAGCTGTGAGCTTAAATTATGACCGACAATATATCATCTGAGACTGACCTGCCCTGGTGGGAACTCAAAAGACCCTCTGAGTGCCATTGCATCATGATTATTCCAGCCTGGTACAGCAGCAGGGTCGAAATCCAGGCGCACATACTGTATGTCCACCCAAGCCCCCTCCACGCTCATCATCACCCAGTACGTCCTCTCGATCATCTCCTCGCAGGTCTACTAAGTTCACACATTCGGAGGAAAGAGTGTGTGCTTGAGCCATGAAATATGATGGATGTGGCGAGGTCGAAGGCAATACTTTGTCTCTACATACACTGGGTTAGCATATTTGATTCGCTTGTTGTGGAACGGAGCACCGAGAACTGCAGCAACTGCACATAAATCTATGTGAACGCTTCATTACCTGTACATCAGGCATATAATTCATTACATGAGCTGATAATTGCATGCATGCAGAGCAAATTCGCGGTGAAGACTGACTGACAGTGCCCACCAGGTCATCAGCAAAGCCACCTATCTGGCGCACACCTGAAATTTCTCCTGTACTTCCTGACACAGAGGCGGGCTAAATGCCCTTGCGACGTTCTCAGGCAAAGGGCCAGGCTCCCCTTCCCACAGAGTCGTCCATTCAGTGTCCGATCCTTCATATGTGCTTGATGCACTAATCTTGTATATTGATCCACCAGCATTGTTCTGCACATACACACACCCTGAACGGCATGAGATCGGCCAACAAAAGCCAGCCCACCATCATCCCAGTGGATGTGAGAAGCAAATCAAGAGCAGGGCGGGGCCGTGACAAGATACCACAAACTCATACATATTCCCAACCCAAATGCAAAGCAGCATGGAAAGATGAAACGATGTGACCGATCATCGCCAAACAACTGCTGGTCTCTGGGTTACGGAGTGAGCGGACCCTGCTGGCATGCCCCCCAGTGGCTCACGGTCGATGGATGGGACCCGTTGGTCCATGGTTATGCCATGAATGCAGTCACACCACACAGCATGGACACCCCATGTCAAAAAAAGAAAACATGCGGGCACCTAAGTGCTCCCCACAAAATTCAAGGGAAAACACAGAAGGTGTACTTCACCACCTTCTGCCTCTCCTTGCAGCAAAGGCAGACGAATCTACCGAGCTCTCCAAGAGGCAGTGCCCGCCAGAATGGCACCATAGGGATAACCGCCTCCCAAAACCCACTTCCACCCGGCGGCCGTCCCCGTTCACAGCGATGCGCCAATACCTCATATCAGGGTCAAAGAACACAAGTCCCCCGGCATGTGTAATAACCATGAGCACTGTACACGGAGAGGGAGCTAGCGTCAGACGAATCCAAGACACTCCCAAATAGCGAGCCGTAGACGAGTCCCCGACGCTCTCAAAGAGGCAGTACCCGTCAGAAGGGTACCACAGGGACAGCCACATCCCATCATCCAAGGCACTCCAGTGGCCGTCCCCGTTAACAACGAGATGCCAGTACCCCATAACGTGGCTGTCGATCACCAGTCCCCCGGCAGGTGAAAAAGCCCCAAGGCACATACACACACATGCACACACACCGATTGACGGAGCATTTTTGGCGGAGCCATCCTGACGCATCGGGGCTTCTGCTGTCTGCGGCGAGGCTCACGCGGTGCCCTGAGCAGAGCTGTGGACATATCCTCTCGGAGACTGGATTGCGGCAGCATCAAGGTCGGGGTGGGGGCTGTCTGGTTAGTTATGCTCAGCGTTGTGCGCCGGCTCAGGGAGGAGGCGGCAGTGGGGGCCAGGGCAATCCACGGGCGGCGGGGCGGGCGCAGGGGCAGCACGGAGGCGAGAGCTTGGTGGGGGACCCGGATGGGCTTGGAGAGGCGGGGTGGACATGGCTGCGAGGACTGAGTGTCGACGAGTGTGCTGTGAGCGACTTCCCTTCCCTGATGGTGCTGAAGAAGTTGTGGGGACTGTTCACCGAGTGTGTGATGGTCGCGCTTCGGAGGATGCGGGTGGACACAGAGGACGTCGAGGCCTACAAGCTGTTCTTTTTACTCCCGCGCCTGGTTCTTCAGCCGGTCCAGCAGGGGGTTGAAGCAGGGTGTGGCCCAGGTCATTAAGGAGCGTTGCGCCCGCTTCCTACGCGGCGAGTGGGAGGGGCTGCATGCGGAGGTGCCGGGGGATCGACGAGCTGTGGCCGAGGCGGATGAGGAACGGGTGCTCCGAGATGCTGTGCGATTGGTGAAGGCGGGGCAGCTGGGAAAGGCAGTGAAGAGGCTGGAGTTGGCCAAGCTGGCACCAGCGACGGAGGAGACGTTGCTGAAGCTGGAGCGGTTGCACCCGGCTGGGACAGGCAGGAGGCAAGATGTGGGAGAGGATCGCCGGCGGGAGCTTCGGGGGCAGGCGCTTGAGCTGGATGAGAAGACGTTCGATGATGTAATGCGTAATCTGCCGCGGGCCTCGGGACCGGGCAGCTCTCAGTGGCGCTGGGAGCATATGTGGGCGGTCCATGTCTCTGGTGGGCGAGATGCACTGTTGGAGGTGTGCAACCATCTGGCGGCAGGTCGGGCCCCGGCGGGGGTTCGGGAGTGGTTGGCAGGCGCTAGGTTAGTGGCGTTGCTGAAGGACGACCTCGGCGTCAACGTCCGGCCCATTGCGTGTGGCGAAGTTCTCCGGAAGCTCGTGGCAAAGGTCATATGCAGGCAGCGTGCGAAGACCCTTAGGGCTCGATTTTGTGGGCGGCGACAGGATGATGACCATGGTGGACTGCGGGCGGCCCAGATTGGGGTTGCGGAGAAGGGAGGGGCGGACCTGGGGGTCCACACTTGTTCAGGCGGCCCTGCACCGGCACCCGGAATGGGTCTGTGTTAAGGTAGATGCCAGGAATGCCTTCAATGCGGTGCACTGTGAGGCAATGTTTGAGGCTATGGAGCGGGACTTCCCGGAGCTGTAGGCATGGACGGACCTTTGTTATGGGGTGGATGCGAACCTGGGGTTTCGGCTGGGGGGCGTTGATGGCTCGGTGATGCGATTTGTCAAGTCGAAGGAGGGCACGCAGCAGGGGGACCCCCTGGGGCCACTTTACTTGGCTGCCCCGTTGCCGGTGGTGCTGGAGCGGGTTCAGGAGGGACACCCTAGCGTGGTCATCTTTGCCTACTTGGATGACGCTTTCTTCCTGGGCCCTCCGGTTGAAGCGGCGCTCGCGTATGAGACTTATATGGACGAGGCAGTGGCGATTGGCCTAGATATTCAGCCGGTGAAGTCAGCGGCTTTCTCGCCTGAGGGGGACGCCAGTTGCTTCGAGGTCGGGATGCCGGTGCGCGGGGGGAGCTGGACTTCATCGATGCCCTGGGGGTGCCGGTGGGGAAGGCAGAGGCGGTCAATGTGGAGATGTTGAAGAAGGTGGAGGAGCTATGTGGCATCTTGCCCCTCTTGAACAAGCTTGGGCATGCGCAGGCCCAGGGGCTCCTGCTTCGATTCTGTGCCCACCCGAGGCTGGGGTTCTGGCTGCGAGGTGTGCCGCCGGAGATGATGCGGGAGGCGGCTGAGGAGCATGACAGGAGGATGCAGGGGTGCGTTGCGGGACTTGCTGCCTGGCGGTGGATTGGCGTGGCATTCCTGTGAGTTTGCCACCCTCCCGCATGGGATGGGCCTGACTAAGGCGGCGAGGGTGAGCAGTGCGGCCTGGCTTGGTGGGTTTGCGCAAGTCTGGGAGGATATGCGGGAGCTCTTTCCGCCAGTGACGGCGGGGACTGAGGACCTCAGGGCTGAGAGCGACTTGCCCTATGTTAATTCTTTGCAAGCGGCCATGCAGAAGGTGTCGGAGGCAATGGAGGTGTTTGGGGAGGCGAGGGGAGCAAATGAGCATTTGCCACCACAAGTGCCAAAGGCGGACGACGTCAAGAAGTTGAGTGATTACAGCAGGTCTCAAAAACGTGCCCAACGGGTCTATGCTGCTGTCCTCCACTCTGCGGATTGGCTTTGGCTGGCTGGGCACGTGGGGGCGTCTCGGCTCCCCTGGCTTTTCTCGGTGACCTTCAACAGTATTGGGCCTGCTTTCTTGAGGGGTGTTCCATGCTGCCCAGCCCTGGAGCTCAGTTCGGCGGAATACCGGGTGGCCCTGCGGCACATTCTTCATGCGGAGCAGCCCCTCCTTGGCCAAGTGGAGGAGTGCCCCGATTGTGGAGGAGAGCGGGATCCCACCGGGACACACTTACTGGCATGCCGGGGGGGAGTGGGGGCTGGGGGAGGAAATTGGTACTCTTTCATCCACCACAAACTGCAGAGGGTGCTGTTCGAGGTGGCCAAGTCTGCCTATCCCTTGGCGCCTGCATTGCACGATGACTTCGCGGGCCACCTGACCTACTCACGGAATCATTGCCCGGATGTGACAGTGCTGGATGCGGAGGGACCGGGCCAGCATGTGCTGCTTGATGTGGCCATGGCGCGGCCGATGTCAGACGCGCACCTGGGAGCGGCCATGATGGCCCACGGGGCGGACCGCCACGGGGATGGGACCGCCACGGGGGGAGGCGGACCGACGGGAAGGGGCGGAGAGGTTGGCGCTGATGGACAGAGCGTGGAAGGACGCGTTCGAGGAGACAGACTATGCCACGCAGGATGGGTCTGGCGGTGGGACGCAAGAATCTGAGGGAACGCAGCGTGAGCGGTCTGGGCAGGCTTCTGGTGAGGCAGGCGAGGCAGGCGCGATGGCATCGAGGCTTTTGGAGAGCATGGAGGACGTGCGGCGGGAGGTGGAGCATCTGGGCACTGTGGAAGGTCAAGGAGGGGGCACCGCCGAGGCGCGATCTGGAGGGGCACGGGCAGGCATAGGCGGGCTCAGCCAGGCGGCGTCAAGTGTCGAGGATATCTTGAATGAGTGGGATGACCTTTTGTCGCCGGGCCCGGGGAGTGGGGTCTGGACTCAGGAGCAGAGTGGGGCCTCGCCGGAGCAAGCAATGGCCTTGGCTGAGGGAGGGGTGGCCACCTTGATGGGGGCGAGCAGGCGGGTGGCCGGCCTTCTTGGGGGGGTTGATGGCATGGGGGGAACTGATGAGGATGACGGGGGAGATGTGGGGAGGTCCGCGGGTGGAGTTGACACACGCCGGGCCCCTCAGAGCCCGGGGGCCCATCCTGGCAGCGATGACCACTTACAACAGGTTGCACGGCAGCATACGGCATCTCATCAGCTTCCGTGCCCACCGGGCGAGGTTGCTGGCCGTGCCGGAACTAACAGTGAGCAGCTGTCGGGAAGGCGACGACCGGGTGGTGAACTATCGGCCACCGGGAGGGCTTGGGACACACAGGCAACTGTGGGGATGGGACCCCAAGTAGGAACAGTGCGGCGTGACAGTTACAGCGCAAGTGTGGAGCGCATTGCTCAAGTTCGCGGCCACCTCGCAAGGCAATCAGCGCAAGGGCTCCAGTCACGGGGAGTTGGTGCTGGGGGTAGAGGGCTACAGGCGCAAGTCGGTGGCGGATGCGCAAGTTTGGATGAGGGCAACCCAGTTTATCATTCTCAGCCCCTTGGGACAGCGCTTGGGCATTCTGGCCGTGGCGTGGGTGGGCAAGCTCTCTTGAGACCAGGCTGTAGGGGGCAGCGGGGTGATGTGGGATGTGGGCTTGGTGGTGGAGGGGTGGCTCGATTGGCGGAGGTGAGCCGGCTCCAGAGACACAGCAGCAGTGCGCCGGCAGGACAGCCGCAGAAGGGCTCAGGTGGCCCAGTGAGGCTCAGGGAGCAGAGGGGTGGTCTTGCGCGTGGGCTTGGTGGTGGAGATATGGCTCGCGCAGCTCGGGGGGCAGGGATGAACCGGCTTCAGGCACAAGGCGGCAGTGCGCTGGCGGTGCAGATGCAGAGGGGCTCGGGTGGCTCAGCGAGGCTTAGGGGGTCCCATTCTTCACTAGTGAGCTCCGGAGAATCCGGATGAGTGTCCCGAAGTGTGTGCTGAATCCTTTGATCCCCGGCGTGGGTACATAGTGCAGTCTCCTGTGGCTTCGGGGTGCCAAAGGATTCGCAAGGATAAGCATACATACATACATACATACATAAACGCCGGAATCATGGACCAGCACCTGCTGATGTTCGTAGTTGCTAAAACATACATTCAACATTTTGCTAGCCCAACTTGCAATTCTCCTGGCAAAAAAAGAAAGGTGAAGCCCCAAATATCCTAACGGATTTGGACCAATTTCATCCGGAATAGCAAAAACATGCACAACTTCCAAGGCACTAATGCTGAATCGAGATTTACCTCGAAAAGTGTTGCACTATTGATGTATACTGGATCAGCGTACTGGAAGACACCATATTGTTTTTCAGAGCAAAAATTGCAAATAAAGTCCCACCCAAGCACACTGTCTGCGGTGGTTGGATAATTATCGGGCGGACCTGCAAAAAAGTACAACATTAATCAACTCTCACGTTTGGTCTAAGAAACACCAATCCCCTGGCAAAAATGCATGTCAAGGGCATGCCCAAGGGGAAAAATGCTATGCTATATATTCAACCGTACCAATTTATTCAGGAATCATTATCAGGCCTTGCAATTTACTTGCCTCCTCCGCCATACGTAGTCACTCACTCTAAACAGAAATGTATGAAAGAATTAATCTAGCTATCTAATCAGGTGCAACTTACCAACCATATTGGTGGCATGCCAATCCAGCTTGACACAGTCAACTCCGCACTCTGCCTCCAACATGGTGCAATTTTCTTGAGTATAGCAGCACGACCCACACAGTGAATATTGTGAGCTGAAGGCCGGCGTATTTGTCGGTTTGTGAAAAGGGGGAACGTCCTCGATCTGGAAAAGGCACTCGTGAACACATAAACATCAGTTGTGCATTCAATCAACTCCAAAAGGCTCTACCTGATTACAAAAGAGTGTACATGGTAATGGTAATAAGTTAGCGAGTATGCTAATGACTTCCCTGCATGCCGATAAAAGTCCATTTGCTCAAACTGATACAAATACCAGCAGTGTATGCAGCAATGCTTCACTTTGTATGTACCAACTTCATTCCAATTTCCAATTGCTAATCAACACTGAAAAAGGACACCCTATACTAGGATGGAGATGCACCACAAAGGAGACCAAAGATTTAGATATGCAAAATGGAGGAACCCGTAGCCTCGCCAAACAATTAAAAGGGATAAGGCCACTCAGCCGGAGATCCTTAAGAATCAAGGTCCGGCTTGTGCGGAGGGGCATTTTTCAAAACATTTTCCATCCTTATTTGGGATAAATAGGTTGCCCATCCAACGCAATACAAACACAATGCGCATTTTTAGAAATCGAATTGACCATGGCTTGGAAAAGTTCTGGTTGATACTGGTCTCCCATTCTTAAGCATTGTGAGGCCCATACTCAAATCCCGTGCGATTGTATCCCAAGATAAGTTCTATGATTTGAAAAGTTTTCACAAAAAGTTCTGCCCTCCGCACAAGCATACCCAACCTTATTAACCATGTCCCCGTTGTAGGTTTCCTTGGGTTTAGAGCATATGCATCGGGGTTTCCTGTTTGTTTGGGATGTGTGGCTTTGAACATTCGGAGGTTCCGGACTCTCTCGGAACCGGAATCTTTGGATATTTCATTCATTGTGATCATACATTTGTAATGCAATTATCTCCACCTCTACAGTCAATCAACCCCTTTACATCCTGCCAATCCCGCCAACACCTCTGCAATCCTGCTGGTCCAATCATCCCCCTCCCGGGCGTGCAAATCCCCCTATCCAAGCAAGTGGTGATAGGGGTTCTTCCAACGGTGTGCAATATACAATAATTTGCATGTTGTATCTAGAGTTCCAGCTACACATGTCAGAATGTTGTTACACACTGCAATGCAGTATATATCATGATTCGTTGAGTCAGGGTTTACAGAGCACTCACGTGTCAGTACTTTTCACTTGATGGAACTAAAATCACGGAACTTTTCTCCCTTGAGGACAATGTTTGAATAAAACAAGCAGTCAGACTAATTGAAAATCGGGCATGCAGAAACATTTTAAGCATCAATGAACAGAATTGCCGATCATAAACATGTGCAAAGGAAGTGTTTGATCTTTAGAGCCTGCTGATAATTTTGACTTACATATTGAAGAATGATCGGCACCCCCTCTTTCTCCTCCATGAAATCGCCGTTGCCTTGCAGCATAGATCCAAGTTCAGGCCATGTGGAAACACGGAAGTACGGGCGCGTGGCAAAAGTCGGGTCAACGTCAGTCTGTTGAAGGGTGATCTGAATTGATTCATCATATGGTTCCACAACAATGGTTTGCGAGATCGGTATGGGTGCATCATTGACAGGCTGCACCCAAATGTTGCATATGGCCTGTACTGATTCCACACCAGACTTGAATTTCCAAGCATACCTGCAACCATGGAAGATTATTTCATTAGCCTCGCTGAACATTGACACATCCCAACTGCTATGTGATGAAATATCCAACACCACATATGTATGTTATGATTAATTTTGCTCATGTGCCTGCACACAAACACCTGCTCGTGCTCACAAACATACACATACACAGCTAGATAGCCCGGGCAGGCTTGCTTGGGACACAGCAGGCATATAATTATGGGGATCACTGGGACCTCAATTAGCAACAAATAAAACAAATCGACAGTTGCAGCGCAAGTAGTGTGGAGCGCATTGCTCAAGTTCACAGCTTCATCGCAAGGCATTCATTGCAAGGGCTTCAGTCCCACAGAGTTGGCGCTGGGGGTAGAGAGAGGGGTGCACAGGTTTGGATGAGGGCAATCCAGTTCTTCATTATCAGCTCCTTAGGACGTTGGGACAGCCCTTGCTGGGGGATTTCAGCTGTGTCGTTGGTGGGCAAGCTGTCACTTGATACCACGCCATAGGGCAGGCGGAGGGCAGCGGGTTGTCTCGAGCATGGACTTGGTGGTAGAGAGATGGCTCGAGTGGCTCGAGGGGCAGAGGTGAACCGGCTTCAGGGACACAGCAGCAGTGCACCGGCAGGGCAGCTGCAGAGGGGCTCAGGTGGCCCAGTGAGGTTCAGAGAGAGCA
The DNA here is from genome assembly GCA_001247695.2 of Cymbomonas tetramitiformis. Lineage (NCBI taxonomy): Eukaryota > Viridiplantae > Chlorophyta > Pyramimonadophyceae > Pyramimonadales > Pyramimonadaceae > Cymbomonas > Cymbomonas tetramitiformis. The sequence goes on along the minus strand of LGRX02033122.1, from coordinate 67,417 downwards.
GCAGAGGGGCACAGCTCGGGTGGCACAGATGAATTGGCTCCAGGGACACTGCAGCAACGCGCCGGCGGTGCAGATGCAGAGGCGCTCAGGTGGCTCAGTAAGGCTTAGGGCGTCCCATTCATCTATAGCGTGATCCAGAGAATACGGATATATAAGTGTCCCGAAGTGTGTGCTGAATCCTTTGATCCCTGATGAGGGTACATAGTGCAGCCGCTCGTTTGTGGTCATCGATGTATGTGATGCCAAATAAAGGAGTGCGTCCCAGGATAAGCGAGACACACCACTGCTTGGATTATTGATGACATGTAGGTTTAAGAAATGATATCGACATAATGTGCGTGGGTTGGATTTTTGCTTGGTGGTGTGCTGGAAATTTACATACATACATACATACATACATACTGAACGGCATGAGATCGGCAAGCAAAAGCCAGCCCACCATCATCCCAGTGGATGTGAGAAGCAAATCAAGAGCAGGGCGGGGCCGTGACAAGATACCACAAACACATACATATTCCCAACCCAAATGCAAAGCAGCATGGAAAGATGATACGATGTGACCGATCGTCGCCAAACAACTGTACAATTGTACATACATACATACATACATACATACATACATAGATCGGCAAGCAAAAGCCAACCCACCATCATCCCAGTGGATGTGAGAAGCAAATCAAGAGCAGGGCGGGCCGTGACAAGATACCACAAACGCATACATATTCCCAACCCAAATGCAAAGCAGCATGGAAAGATGATACGATGTGACCGATCGTCGCCAAACAATTGTACATACATGCATACATACATACATACATACTGAACGGCATGAGATCGGCAAGCAAACGCCAGCCCACCATCATCCCAGTGGATGTGAGAAGCAAATCAAGAGCAGGGCGGGGCCGTGACAAGATACCACAAACACATACATATTCCCAACCCAAATGCAAAGCAGCATGGAAAGATGATACGATGTGACCGATCGTCGCCAAACAATTGTACATACATACATACATACATACATACATACTGAACGGCATGAGATCGGCAAGCAAAAGCCAGCCCACCATCATCCCAGTGGATGTGAGAAGCAAATCAAGAGCAGGGCGGGGCCGTGACAAGATACCACAAACACATACATATTCCCAACCCAAATGCAAAGCAGCATGGAAAGATGATACGATGTGACCGATCGTCGCCAAACAATTGTACATACATACATACATACATACATACTGAACGGCATGAGATCGGCAAGCAAAAGCCAGCCCACCATCATCCCAGTGGATGTGAGAAGCAAATCAAGAGCAGGGCGGGGCCGTGACAAGATACCACAAACACATACATATTCCCAACCCAAATGCAAAGCAGCATGGAAAGATGATACGATGTGACCGATCGTCGCCAAACAATTGCTGGTCTCTGGGTTACGGAGTAAGCGGTCCCTGCTGGCATGCCCCCCAGGGGCTCCCGGTCGATGGATGGGACCTGTTGGTCCATGGTTATGTCATGAATGCAGTCACACCACACAGCATGGACACCCCATGTCAAAAAAAAGAAACATGCGGGCACCTAAGTGCTCCCCACAAAATTCAAGGGAAAACACAGAAGGTGTACTTCACCACCTTCTGCCTCTCCTCGCAGCACGACAGACGAATCTACCGAGCTCTCCAAGAGGCAGTGCCCGCCAGAATGGCACCATAGGGATAACCGCCTCCCAAAACCCACTTCCACCTGGCGGCCGTCCCCGTTCACAGCGATCCGCCAGTACTTCATATCAAGGTCAAAGAACACAAGTCCCCCGGCATGTGTAATAACCATGAGCACTGTACACGGAGAGGGAGCTAGCGTCAGACGAATCCAAGATACTCCCAAATAGCGAGCCGTAGACGAATCCCCGACGCACTCAAAGAGGCAGTACCCGTCAGAAGGGTACCACAGGGACAGCCACATCCCATCATCCAAATCATTCCAGTGGACGTCCCCGTTCACAACGAGATGCCAGTACCCCATAAAGTGGGTGTCGATCACCAGTCCCCCGGCAGGTGAAAAAGCCCCAAGGCACTGGACATAAATAGAGCCAGCCGCAGACGAATCCCCGACGCCCTCAAAGAGGCAGTACCCGCCAGAAGGGTACCACAGGGACAGCCACATCCCATCATCCAAATCATTCCAGTGGCCGTCCCCGTTCACAGCGATCCGCCAGTACCCCATAACGTGGCTGTCAACCACCAGTCCCCCGGCAGGTGAAAAAGCCCCAAGGCACTGGACATAAATAGAGCCAGCCGCAGACGAATCCCCGACGCCCTCAAAGAGGCAGTACCCGTCAGAAGGGTACCACAGGGACAGCCACATCCCATCATCCAAATCATTCCAGTGGCCGTCCCCGTTCACAACGAGATGTCAGCACCCCATAACGTGGCTGTCAACCACCAGTGCCCCGGCAGGTGAAAAAGCCCCAAGGCACTGGACATAAATAGAGCCAGCCGCAGACGAATCCCCGACGCCCTCAAAGAGGCAGTACCCGTCAGAAGGGTACCACAGGGACAGCCACATCCCATCATCCAAATCATTCCAGTGGCCGTCCCCGTTCACAGCGATCCGCCAGTACCCCATAACGTGGCTGTCAACCACCAGTCCCCCGGCAGGTGAAAAAGCCCCAAGGCACTGGACATAAATAGAGCCAGCCGCAGACGAATCCCCGACGCCCTCAAAGAGGCAGTACCCGCCAGAAGGGTACCACAGGGACAGCCACATCCCATCATCCAAATCATTCCAATGGCCGTCCCCGTTCACAGCGATCCGCCAGTACCCCATAAAGTGGCTGTCAACCACCAGTCCCCCGGCAGGTGAAAAAGCCCCAAGGCACTGGACATAAATAGAGCCAGCCGCAGACGAATCCCCGACGCCCTCAAAGAGGCAGTACCCGTCAGAAGGGTACCACAGGGACAGCCACATCCCATCATCCAAAGCACCCAAGTGGCCGTCCCCGTTAACAGCGAGATGCCACAACCCTATGGCGAGACGTATTCCCGGTCAGCTATGATGGCCCGAACTCCCACCCATTCGGACCTGGCACAATGACACCGTCACGTAAGTCCCCCAACTTGCGCCTGACGCGCAAGATCCAGCAACCCGGACCTCGTCTATCATACAGACCGGGCCTCTCCACCATAAAGCGCCGCAAAAAGCCCCACAAACGCCTGCTGTGGTAACCCTTTTGTGTCATCCTGTGGAAAACAAGAGCTATGTTGTAAACAAAGTCTTGCCAAAGGACACATCTCTCAGATACATACATACATACATACATACATAGCAGCACTCCTTGAATTTGCTCGGCACCAGGATTTCAATAGATTTGTTCTTCTGCACAATGCGTATGAAGCAAGGGAAACAAAGATATTATTACATTGAAACTTACTTGAAGGAGGCTAGCGGAGTTCCACTGCTAGCAATGTCTTTTGGTGGCACGTAAAATACTATCCCTCGGCTGTCTGAAACCAGGATCGGCAGGTCCTCCTCCTGTGCAAGCAAGGACACGTAATTATAAGCCCAACATTCTCATACTTCATTATCAACATTCAGGCACAATTGCATCAGCAGCACAGTAGTCAACTAATACTCACAATTGTGCAGAAATCGAAGATAGCAAAAGTTTCATTTCATCCTTTTATGATACCTCAGTATTCTTCATTTTCCATAGACCCTCGCCTCGGCATGACCCCTGGTGGCTTGAAAGTTGATAAATGGAACCTGTTGGTCTATGAATTCAAACCAATGGCAGTAATGGAAGATGCATGAAAGCAAAACTTGGTAGGGGAGCAGGTCGAGGGTACCGGTGACCTTCGGGGCGCGGTTGTTTCAGCCTCCCGCGCGGTTGATATAGTTTCGGGCCGGTTCTTCTTCTCGGTTTTTGAGGAGTTGGTTCTACTTCCTGGGGGTTATGAGTGCTGCTGAGGGAGTGCTCAGATACTCTTCAGGGGGGCTTGCCCTCCAGGTCAACCCAGCTTATTGCCTAAGTATCTGACGGAAGACTCTGCGTGCTTGATGGTGGTTAGCACCGGCCCACCCCTTTCCCCGGGGTGAGGGGCCGGACGCCAGAGGCCACGACCAGCTAATTTCAGGGCGAAGGGGTCTGAATGTCGTTTTAGCTCGTGTGGTAGGATTTCTAGGGGCTGGGTGTTGGGCAACAGGCGGCACTTGGCGGTTATCTTCACACTTCATGAATATCGAAAATCAGGAGAATAATCAGGCGTATGAGGGGCGTGTTGATGGTGGAAGATCGGCTGGGCAGGATGAGGGCCCAGCGGTGGCGGCATTGCCAGTGGGCACCCTGGTGGTGGAGGTGTATTGGCTAGGTGAGCGCAGTTGGTATGGTAGGCGGTTACGGGGGGAGGCATCTGTGGAGGGGGCGACTGTGGTTGATTACCTTGATGGGAACCCGGAGAGGGAGAAGGTGTTCCTGGAGGACAGGCCGAGAGGCCCGGGTAAGCATGACGGTTTCCTATCCAGGCGGGGGGCGGTCGGCGCGTCGCAGTGAGGATAGTTGATGGCTGGAGCAGGAGAGGGAGGAGGTGTTCCTGGAGGACATGCCCGAGGTCCGGATAAGCATGACGGTTTCCTGTCCAGGCCGGGTCGCGGGTGGCGCGTCGCGGTGAGGACGGTTGACAGCTGGAGTAGGGAGGCGGAGAAGGGCCTGCTTGTGGGTTGGCGGCGGTTGTCTTGGGGAGATGGGGGAGGTGCGGTTGCGGATGCAGGTGCGAGTGCGAATGCGGGCGTGGGTGCGGGTGGCGTGGCTGAGGGGGTCAGCGGGGAGGGTGGGGCCACTGGGGTGGATGATCTGGCGGGTGCAGGATGGCAGTGAGGCGTGACCCTCATCTGTCGCCGGTTGGAACTGTCGGGGCGTTCAGAGGAGGTGCGATCTCGGGGGGTGGTTCTGGTGTCGGGGCAGGCGGGTGGTGGGAGCCATGGGATGGCGGGTAGGCGTCAGAGGGTGGGTTAGGAACGGCAACGGTGGGGAGCAGACGCAGGGCTGATGCAGCGGGTGTGGGAGGGGCTGTAGGGCCATTGAGACCGTTGGGGGGTGCCTCGGGAGGGGTTGGTGGGTCAACGCAGCTCGAGGGAGGTGGCGGGCGGAAGGGGGCAGGACAGCAGGTGGGGGAGGTGGTTTGCTCGGTGCCGGGGTGCTCGGTGGGGGCCCTACGGAACAGACGAGCCCTGACGGAGCATATTTTTGGCGGAGCCATCCTGACGCATCGGGGCTTCTGTTGTCTGCGGCGAGGCTAACGCGGTGCCCTGAGCAGAGCTGTGGGCATATCCTTTCGGAGAGTGGATTGCGGCAGCACCAAGGTCGGGGTGGGGGCTGTCTGGCTGGCTATGCTCAGCATTGTGCGCCAGCTCAGGTGGGAGGCGGCAGTGGGGGCCGGGGCAATCCGCCGGCGGCGGGGCAGGCGCAAGGGCAGCACGGAGGCGAGGGCTTGGTGGTGGACCCGGATGGGCTTGGAGAGGTGGGGTGGACATGGCTGCGAGGATTGAGTGTCGACAAGTGCGCTGTCAGCGACTTCCCTTCCCTGATGGTGCCGAAGAAGTTGTGGGGACTGTTTACCGAGTGTGTGATGATCGCGCTTCGGAGGATGCGGGTGGACACAGAGGACGTCGAGGCTTATAAGCTGTTCTTTTTGCTCCCACGCCTGGTACTTCAGCCGGTCCAGCAGGGGGTGAAGCAGGGTGTGGCCCAGGTCATTAAGGAGCGTTGCGCCCGCTTCCTGCGTGGCGAGTGGGAGGGGCTGCATGCGGAGGTGCCGGGGGATAGGCGGATGAGGAACGGGTGCTCCGAGATGCTGTGCGGTTGGTGAAGGCGGGGCAGCTGGGAAAGGCAGCAAAAAGGCTGGAGTTGGCCAAGCTCGCACCGGCGACGCAGGAGACGTTGCTGAAGCTAGAGCGGTTGCACCCGGCAGGGACAGGCAGGAGGCAAGATGTGGGAGAGGATCGCCGGCGGGAGCTTCGGGAGCAGGCGCTTGAGCTGGGTGAGAAGACGTTCGATGATGTTATTCGTGACTTGCCGTGGGCCTCGGGACCGGGCAACTCTCAGTGGCGCTGGGAGCGTATGTGGGCGGTCCATGTCTCTGGTGGGCGGGATGCGCTACTGGAGGTGTGCAACCATCTGGCGGTAGGTCGGGCCCCGGCGGGGGTTCGGGAGTGGTTGGCAGGCGCTATGTTAGTGGCGTTGCGGCGTTAACGTCCGGCCTATTGCGTGTGGCGAAGCTCTCCGGAAGCTCGTGGCAAAGGTCATATGCAGGCAGCGTGCGAAGGCCCTCAGGGATCGATTTTGTGGGCGGCGACAGGATGATGAGCATGGTGGACTGCTGGCGGCCCAGATTGGGATTGCGATGAAGGGAAGGGCGGACCTGGGGGTCCACACTGTTCAGGCGGCCCTGGACCGGCACCCGGAATGGGTCTGTATCAAGGCAGATGCCAGGAATGCCTTCAATGCGGTGCACCGTGAGGTTATGTTTGAGGCTATCGAGCGGGACTTCCCGGAGTTGTGGGCATGGACTGACCCTTGTTATGGGGCGGATGCGAACCTGGGGTTTCGGCTGGGGGGCGTGGATGGCTCGGTGATGCGATTTTTCAAGTCGAAGGAGGGCACGCAGCAGGGGGACGCCCTGGGGCCGCTTTACTTGGCTGCCCCGTTACAGATGGTGCTAGAGCGGGTTCAGGAGAGACACCCTAGTTTGGTCATCTTTGCCTACTTGGATGACGCTTTCTTCCTGGGCCCTCCGGTTGTCACGGCGCTCGAGTATGAAACTTATATGGAGGAAGCAGTGGCGATTGGCCTAGATATTCAGCCGGTGAAGTCGGCGGCTTTCTCGCCTGAGGGGGACGCCAGTTGCTTCGAGGCCGGGATGCCGGGTGCGCGAGGGGATCTGGACTGCATCGATGTCTTGGGAGTGCCGGTGGGGAAGGCAGAGGCGGTCAGTGCGGGGATGTTGAAGAAGGCGGAGGAGTTATGTGCCATTCTGCCCCTCTTGAACAAGCTTGGGCATGCGCAGGCCCAGGGGCTCCTGCTTCGATTCTGTGCCCACCCGAGGCTGGGGTTCTGGCTGCGAGGTGTGCCGCCGGAGATGATGCGGGAGGTGGCTGAGGAGCATGACAGGAGGATGCAAGGGGCGTTGCGGAACTTGCTGCCTGGCGGTGGATTGGCGTGGTATTCCTGTGAGTGTGCCACCCTCCCGCATGGGATGGGCCTGACTAATGCGGCGAGGGTGAGCAGTGCGGCCTGGCTTGGTGGGTTTGCGCAAGTCTGGGAGGATATGTGGGAGCTCTTTCCGACAGTGACGGCGGGGACCGAGGACCTCGGGGCTGAGAGCGACTTGCCGGATGTCAATTCTTTGCAAGCGGCCATGCAGAAGGTGTCGGAGGCGATGGAGGTGATTGGGGAGGCGAGGGGAGCACATGAGCATTTGCCACCACAAGTGCCAAAGGCGGACGACGTCAAGAAGTTGAGTGATTACAGCAGGTCTCAAAAGCGTGCCCAACGGGTCTATGCTGCTGTCCTCCACTCTGCGGATTGGCTTTGGCTGGCTGGGCACGTGGGGGCGTCTCGGCTCCCCTGGCTTTTCTCGGTGACCTTCAACAGTATTGGGCCTGCTTTCTTGAGGGGTGTTCCATGCTGCCCAGTCCTGGAGCTCAGTTCGGCGGAATACCGGGTGGCCCTGCGGCACATTCTTCATGCGGAGCAGCCCCTCCTTGGCCAAGTGGAGGAGTGCCCCGATTGTGGAGGAGAGCGGGATCCCACCGGGACACACTTACTGGCATGCCGGGGGGGAGTGGGGGCTGGGGGAGGAAATTGGTACTCTTTCATCCACCACAAACTGCAGAGGGTGCTGTTCGAGGTGGCCAAGTCTGCCTATCCCTTGGCGTCTGCATTGCACGATGACTTCGCGGGCTACCTGACCTACTCACGGAACCATTGCCCGGATGTGACAGTGCTGGATGCGGAGGGACCGGGCCAGCATGTGCTGTTTGATGTGGCCACGGCGCGGCCAATGTCAGACGCGCACCTGGGAGCGGCCATGATGGCCCCCGGGGCGGCGGCGAAGAAGGTAGAGGAGAGCAAGGTGGCGACGTACGGGGATGTCCGCCCACATCACTTCATCCCCTTTGGGGTGGAGGTGTACGGTGGGCTAGGGCCTGCGGCGTATGGATTCCTTCGGAAGACGCAGCGGCGCTTCAGGGAGCGGCGGTACATGGAGGCGAACGCGGAAGGGGGAGAGCAGGTGGACGGCAACGGAGACGAGGACGAGGACGAAGAGGCGGCACATGGCGGGGCTGTGGGCTGGAAGGAGAAGTGGGTCCGGCAGCCGGCAACTTTCTTTCGCGCTTGCACGAGGGGTCGCAGGGTTGATCATCAGGCGGGCTGTGGGGCGGTGTCCGGCCGGAAGTGCGTGGCGCTGGGCTGGTGGAGGGCGTGTGAGACGTGGCATGGGCCCGGACCTGGATCAGGGGGAGGCGGATCGACGGGAAGGGGCGGAGAGGTTGGCGTTGATGAACAGAGCATGGGAGGACGCGTTCAAGGAGACAGACTGTGCCACGCAGGATGGATCTGGTGGTGGGACGCAGGAATCTGAGGGAACGCAACGTGAGCAGTCGGGGCAGACCTCCGGTGGGGCAGGCGAGGCAGGCGCGATGGCATCGAGGCTTTTGGAGAGCATGGAGGATGTGCGGCGGGAGGCGGAGCATCTGGGCACTGTGGGGGGTCAAGGAAAGGGCACCGCCGAGGCGCGATCTGGGGAGCGCGTGCAGGCACAGGCGGGTTCAGCCAGGCGGCGTCAAGTGTCGAGGATATCTTGAATGAGTGGGATGACCTTTCGTCGCCGGGCCCGGAGGGTGGGGTCTGAACTCAGGAGCAGAGTGGGGCCTCGCCGGAGCAAGCAATGGCCTTGGCTGAGGGAGCGGAGTGGCCACCTTGATGGGGGCGAGCAGGCGGGTGGCCGGCCTTCTTGAGGGGGTTGCTGGCATGGGGGGAACTGGTGAGGGTGACGGGGGAGATGTGCGGAGGCTCGCGGGTGCAGTTGACACATGCCGGGCCCCTCAGAGCCCGGGGGCCCATCCCGGCAGCGATGACCATTTAAAACAGTTTGCACGGCAGCATACGGCATCTCATCAGCTTCCGTGCCTACAGGGCGAGGTTGCTGGCCATGCCGGAACTAACAGTGAGCAGCTGTCGGGAAGGCAACGACCGGATGGTGAACTATCGGCCACCGGGAGGGCTTGGGACACACAGGCAACTGTGGGGATGGGACCCCAAGTAGGAACAGTGCGCGTGACAGTTACAGCGCAAGTGTGGAGCGCATTGCTCAAGTTCGCGGCCCCCTCGCAAGGCAATCAGCGCAAGGGCTCCAGTCACGGGGAGTTGGTGCTGGGGGTAGAGGGCTACAGGCGCAAGTCGGTGGCGGATGCGCAAGTTCGGATGAGAGCGGCCCAGTTTATCATTCTCAGCCCCTTGAGACAGCCCTTGGACATTCTGGCCGTGACGTGGGTGGGCAAGCTCTCTTGAGATCAGGCTGTAGGGGGCAGCGGGGTGATGTGGGATGTGGGCTTGGTGGTGGAGGGGTGGCTCGATTGGCGGAGGTGAGCCGGCTCCAGAGACACAGCAGCAGTGCGCCGGCAGGACAGCCGCAGAGGGGCTCAGGTGGCCCAGTGAGGCTCAGGGAGCAGAGGGGTGGTCTTGCGCGTGGGCTTGGTGGTGGAGATATGGCTCGCGCAGATTGGGGGGCAGGGATGAGCCGGCTTCAGGCACAAGGCGGCAGTGCGCTGACAGTGCAGATGCAGAGGGGGTCGGGTGGCTCAGCGAGGCTTAGGGGGTCCCATTCTTCACTAGTGAGCTCCGGAGAATCCGGATGAGTGTCCCGAAGTGTGTGCTGAACCCTTTGATCCCCGGCGTGGGTACACAGTGCAGCCGGTCTTCTGCGGCTACGGGGTGCCAAAGGAGTCGGTACAAGGATAAGCGCACACACACGAGCCAACACGGACAGTGATCCGTGACCTTAGCATGGGGCAAAAGGAAATGCCACGTCAGACGTCGCAGCCCAGGCGAAACCACTTCGGACTTCAAACTATTTTCTTCGCTGAAAAGGGAGGTAATCCTTCCATGCACACATCCGAGGACATGGCCCCACATCCCAGGGGTGTCCTGATGTTGTTCGGGACCAAGAATGTGAACACAACCGACCAGTGCCTTGCCTCAACCGACCAGTGCCGTGCCTGGTTCGAAGCCGCAATATAGAGTATCGCGTGCTGCTCCGTGAAGTTTTCCCGGAAGCCAGAAGCCGTGCCGTTGGTGCCGTGCAGGCTACTCGGAGAACAGCCCAGATCACACCCGCAGTGATCTGGGCTCCGCTTGCCACCGCGAAGTCCGCAACCCGGCACATGAGTGGTAGGGTGAGGGGTGCTGGCAGGGAAGCAGGTAGAGGGCCCTCTGAGGGGAAATGCAGATAGGCAGTCACAGGGCTGTTAGCATGGATGCCGGAGAGAGGACGGAAAATGGCAAGAAGACCCCTGAACAGGGCGATTTCAAAATCATGCAGCATAACATACATACCAGAGGATGAGGTGAACCACTGTGCGAGCGGGCATGAGGGATTGGCGTGAACAGCAGTGCAATGGGCAAAGCCTTCAACAGTCAAATGGAATGCGGTATGAGAAAACCCATGTTAGGGAGCTACATTGAGAATCAGTGCGATGGGCAAAGCCTTCAACAGTCAAATGGAATGCGGTATGAGAAAACCCATGTTAGGGAGCTACATTGAGAATCAGTGCGATGGGCAAAGTCTTGAACAGTCCGATGGAATGCGGTATGAGAAAACCCATGTTAGGGAGCTACATTGAGAATCAGTGCGATGGGCAAAGCCTTCAACAGTCAAATGGAATGCGGTATGAGAAAACCCATGTTAGGGAGCTACATTGAGAATCAGTGCGATGGGCAAAGTCTTGAACAGTCCGATGGAATGCGGTATGAGAAAACCCATGTTAGGGAGCTACATTGAGAATCAGTGCGATGGGCAGCGCGGCAACACGCGGCACCATGACATTGCTGGCTCAACTCATCACCGGTTGATCGATCCGTCTTCATCAAGTTCTTGGCGCCACCTCCGCACCCGCAAGTTTTAAGCCCTGCCACCAATGGTGGCCGACGGCATGTCCCCCGGGAGCCAACATTGCAGCACGCCTGACAGACCTAGCTTGGGCTCAGGGGGGACTGGGGGAAGGCGGCGGAAGGGCGTACCAAGCCGTAATCTCTGGCTGTCGAAGTTAGGAATTCCCAGGTCTGTGAGATCCAATTGTTGAGATTGAAGATCGCAGATTCTGACATGGGCGGATTGGCGTACAGCGCGACCATGGGCGGCATCGGAGGCTGCGGCGGGGCGCTCCCATGCTCCATGCTGCACCCACCACCCCACTGAATTCGCAGGAAAGTGGGCGAGTGCAGGGAAGGTGGCAACCCCGTCGCGATCATGTGAAGATTTCCAAAACAAAGCAATGGGCAGAGTTCGCATCACAGGAATGGCTGACCACTGAGCAATGGGCAGACTTCGCATCACAGGACTGGTTGACCACTGAGGGAGGCCGACGCTTGAGCGGACTGTGGTATCCAACGCTAAAGGCACCGCAGTGCACACCTGAACTTGAGGTAGGTGGGGAGATTGGCTTCGGCATTCCGCTTGGCGATGTGCTGATATTGCACGCAGACCTTCTCCACCTCAATGACCGGGCACTTCTTACCCCCAGCACGATGCGTGGCGTTGCATGTCTGTGGCACCCGCGCCCCCAACCAAAGGCCTCGGCCTCGTCACCCGCTCATTGGTTAGTCAAGGTGCAGCTTCCAGCGCATGTGAACCGAAACAGAGGGGACGAGCCGAAGCCTCGCGGCGGCTGTCGGGCACACCTGCACAGATTCGGAGTATGCACCCAGGTCGTCGGTCACTCTGTCATCCGTCGCATTTCCTGTCCCTACCGAATGCTCTGGCATTGAGCATGCGCAACCTCCGTGCATCAGCGCCACGGTCCGGCGTCACCTGCTGCTGCCATTGCCACTGTGAGATGCGCGGCGACAAGCATTCAGGAGGGCGGCTGCCGTGCGTGCACAGAGTGGCCGGCCCATCACAACCTGTGAGTGCGCTGCGTTCCATTGTTCGATGAATTCACCTAGGAGGACCCCATACTAGACCCTGGAAGGGGGAGGGCACTTGAGAAAAGCATGCCGCCGAAAACCATAGGTCACATGGGACTTGTTGCAGCCCTAGGGCGAGTCGCGGCATAGGTCCTCCTGGCATAGGTCTTGGATGAAGAGGATGCAACAAGCAGGGCAGGGGCATGCCTGGGTTTTGCCGCGAGCTCTGCTTGTGCGACGCCTGGCGCCCAAGTGAAAGGTGCTCGCTATTGAAGGAGGCCACACACTCAACGCTGAGGTTGGCATTCCGACGCAGGCTCTTCATAACTTGAAGGTACTCCTCTGCGAACTTCATCCAGCACTCCTGCGTGCGCGCCGCAGCCACCAAACCTCATCCACCGCTCCTGCGTGCGCGCCGCAGCCACCAAACCTCATCCACCGCTCATGCGTGCGCGCCGCAGCCACCAAACCTCATCCACCGCTCATGCGTGCGCGCCGCAGCCACCAAACCTCATCCACCGCTCCTGCGTGCGAGCCGCAGCCACCAAACCACATCCACCGCTCCTGCGTGTATACCGCAGCGCAGCCCTTCATACAGGTGGGACAGCCAGTGCGGTCATGCATGCCCAGGGCTCCCTCCCTGAGTACTGCTCTGTATCCATGACCGTCTGGGCAGGCGGCGTCACGGGCAAACCTCAGGAGAGCTGGGTTACAGCCCGGCCGGCCGATGCATGGCGAAGTCGCTGACACCAGTGCCGATATTGAAAATGTCTGTGACCGTGCCTGCAGCACGCCCCCCCGCGCCATCTCCCTCATCTTCGCGCCATCTCCCCTCATCTTCGTCTCATCTCCTCATCAAGGAGACGCATCAAAACACAGTGCGAGTCGAAAAGGCTGCCTGGGCGCGCTGTGCAAGTCACCGGGACTCTCCTCGAACGCGGCGCAACGTGCTTGCTGGGGGTGGGTGCGATGACGCGGGGTTGAGAGCACCTGTGGGGAAGAGGCCACCACGGCGACTTGTGTCATGGAGTCGTGGGTCTTCCGCAGTCTGCCCTCCTTCATCCCCCCCAGGGAGCCCCCCTCCCATCAGCACCGGCGTCCCGCATTGAAGCTGGCTTCTCATCCGATGTCCTCCGTCGCAATCCAACTGTGTCCGTACACCTTGCAACGGGCTAGCCAGCTCTGGCCAACTGAGCAGCCTGGCTGGCGAGAGACCTCATGGAGCACAGCGCGAGCCTGAAACGACGGAGCCAGTCACTGCTCACAACACTTCCTCGCTCTCATGTGCCCCGTCTCAGGGTCACAGTAAGAGAGGACCCTTCAACAGGCAGGCCATGCACACACCTGGTGGGGTTGTACTTCAGTAAGGTGCTGTACAGGTTGTGGATGTGTTGCTTGTTGTGCTGCGCTGTCATACTGGCTAACTGGTTTATGTCATACAGCAGTTCCTTGGACCGCTCCAGGAGAGCCACATTCGACCCCAGCCACCTCGCAGCCGCCATTCGCTGCTCGTTCCTGCTCCCCGCAGCATCTTCCAACGGTTCTCTCTCGCCATGCGCCGCCAAAACATGGCGAGCGGGAAACACCCGGGAATGCCATGGAAGAGCAAGATGCACAAGGGGCGAGGCACTGCAGGCCGCACGCCGCACTGTGGCATGCCAGAGCTCCGACGTGGCACCACGCACGGCTGGAGTGCTACAGGATGGAACAATGCGTGCTCTGAAAAACCTACAGGAACCCTTCGGCACTTTCTCAACGGTCCGTGCCCACGACTTGCACGCACCTGTAGCATGCCATGTCGTTCTGATGCCTCCACACACCATCGCCCCCCCATCACGCCCCTTCCGTGAGCCTGTGGGGTTCCCTCCTCAGGCTTCAAGCCCGCGTGATTCCCATCTCAGCGCCTTGTCCGGAGGCAGGTTCCGTGCGGCGGCTGCCGACTCTGTCGCAAACAGCCGGCACCTGGAGACGCATCCAGTGCTAACATACAGCCGGCACCTGGAGACGCATCCAGTGCTAACATACAGCCGGCACCTGGAGACGCATCCAGTGCTAACATACAGCCATCAGACCCCTCAGTGGAGACCCATGGCGTGCCCTTGCCGCAACGTGAGGCCTCGCGCCTCCCTCGCGCAGCCTGGCCGGCCACGTCAGCGGATCAAGACGCTGCGCGGGCCCGGCACAGAAGGTGGCCTGCCCAAGACGCAGCGGAAGCAGCGCTAAAAGTGCCATGGCGGGAAGGCTCCACACACGGGCCGTGCTGCCTTCCTGCCCACGGTCACTGGAGAGGGTTGCGGCGCACGTCTCCGTGGTCGCCGGTCGCTGGGGGGCACGTTCTGGATGCGAGCTTCCGGATCTCCGACACACCCTGTGGCACACGGGACCCCAAGCGATGGGCCCACAAAGTGCCGTCACAGACCGAGGGTGACCTCACACGGTTCCAGTATGTGCTCGGACTCACAATGTTATCCCGCATATGCCACGCCTGAGGTGCCCGTGAGAAGTACCGGCGGTGCCCAGCCTTCTGCTGAAGCATGCCTTGAGTTCACCCCGCGGGCCCCTCACGTGCGTATGACAGCGCGGGCCCCTCACGTGCGTATGACTGCGCGGGCCCCAGTCATACACACGTGAGGGCTGCGCAGGGGACATCAGAGGAGACGGGGACTGGGTACCAAGGAAAAGTCCACCAGAAGGGTGCTGCAGTCGACCCAGAGAACGAAGTCGTGTCTGGCGAGGAGCCGCTCAAAGTAGGCAATCTTGGTCCATACCGAATACTGCGGCTCGCCCTTCTTGTGCTGGTTGCTGCTGTGCGTGAGGTCGCTCTCAGAGAAGTACCGGTACCCCTTCGCCGCGGCGTAGCCGGCGTGGTTGCTGCGCCAAACCGCGACCTCGGTTTCGCTGCTCGGAACCGGTCGGAACGCAAGAGCGGCTGGACCGACAGGTGCAAGCAAGCATGGCCAGGGGACGTCGCGGCAGCTGCAAGCAAGCCGGGCCAGGGGACGTCGCGGCAGCTGCAAGCAAGCAGTGCCAGGGGACGTCGCGGCAGCTGCAAGCAAGCAATGCCAGGGGACGTCGCGACAGCTGCAAGCAAGCAGTGCCAGGGGACGTCGCGACAGCTGCAAGCAAGCAGTGCCAGTGGACGTCGCGACAGCTGCAAGCAAGCAGTGCCAGTGGACGTCGCGGCAGCCTGCCGGTGCTCAGTTCGAGGGCTATTTGAAATAGGAGGTTGTATAGCTAGCAGGGGAGCGGCGCTCCAAAAGTTCGCACCAGTGGATGCCCTCCCGAAACGCGATGTACTCCGGCCCCAGGCAGAACGTCACGACGACGACCTCGGGTGCGCGGGCCTGCGTCTCCGCGCCGGCCTCACCGGAGTGATCGGAGTCTTTTGAAGCGTCCATATCTTGGGGGATGGCTGGGACCGCAAGCGGAGTGACGAGCGACTGCTGCGAATAGTGGGAGAAGTACGCGGTGTTCAGGCCTTGCACCACGAGAAGAAGAGAGATCCCGTACAACAAGCTCCTCCCCTGGACGAGTCCCGGCGCCTCAAAGTTCAGCACGTCGCCTTGCACAACACCGCTAGAATCGGCAGCTGTGAGGTCCCGCGTTCGCCTCGTGACTCGAGGGCGGCACTGCCACTGCTCGTTAGCGACAACTGCAAAGCCACGACGAGAAGGGAGGCGACTCCTTCGGCCACACCTTGCTTGGCGGCGAAGACGGCTCCGCCGAGGGTGCGGGCTGCAACATCTGGCGCTTGGCGCTAGGCATCTCCCTTGTAATGCGCTCAGCCGAGGGGTTGGCCACGTCCGTCCCCTCCTTCGCAAACGGCGCTCGACCGCCTGCAGCTTGTGCTGGCGGAATCAAATTACCAACCGAGGCCGTAGCCAGGCGAGCGCGCGCTAAACTTTTATGAGATGTTATAGGAGCACCATCACGGGGAAACCTCTTGTGGAACGAATCCCGTGAGGCGGGTTGCCGAGTTGTGCTCGCCGGACGGGCCGGCGCCGGAATATTGAAGGCTTCGCGAGAACCTCTTCGTGGTTCGCGCTCCTGAACATGAACACTCGGTAGTCTGGAAACAGTGGAGCCGTGCTCTGGCGTGCCGAGGTGCGCTCTGTATGGCACGTCCCGGATTTGTGAACCGGGGAACGCCGAGGGGCCTACAGTTGTGTAGCGACTGTTGACAGTGGGTCGTAAGGAATTCGGTTGAGGGGAAGATGACCTCCTAAGCTCGTCCTGATCCTCGCAGCGTGCCATTTTCATGGATCTCGAAACTGTCACTGTGTCACGACGCACAGACAACCGAATCCACCATCATGCCAGGAAAATGTACGAATATCGTAGTTCCTACGCTAGAGCCTACAAGCCTTGTATGCGTGTATGCTGGCCTTAGTAAGTGTATGCTCATACACGATCACAATGCTCCCGGCCGGTAGCTGTAACACAAATTCGATAGAGAATTTGAGCCCATTTGAGATTTAAAATGGGAGAGGAACGCGAACGCTACTTCGTATCTCCTTTCGTTTGTATCGTTGAAAGTTCAACCGGAAGTTCAAACGAAAGGAGTTGCAGCTCAAGTGCTCATACGATAGTTAATGATAGACATACGATAGTTCCAACGCTTATTACTTGTACGCTAGTTCGAAGGCGATGGCGATGCAGGGATCGCACTCCTCCGGCTGCCTGTGACGCTCAACGCTGGACATTGAGAACCCCACCGCACGCGAGCCTTTGGGGCCCCCGCCCCCCCCGTAGGGGATGATAGTCATGTTTCCTGTCATCAGCACCCGTATCCACATCCCCGCCCCGCCCCGCCCCGCACCCCCCCGCTTACCCGCTCGCCGCTGACCATATAAACTCTTATACTTTATAACTCATAACTGTCGAATGTGAGTCTCAGTCTGCAGTCTCAGTCTGCAACAGGTCTCTGGTCTGCAGTCTCAGTCTGCAACAGGTCTCTGGTCTGCAGTCTCAGTCTCGAGTCTGACGTGAGTGTCGATCGATGCATGTTCTTCGATGGGAACCCACGCGACGGTGTCACTGTATCGAGCCAGAGCGAGAGCCGCCCACTTTCACCTCATCACTGTGAGTGTGATGCAGCATTCGGAAGCGGTGTCACTCGACTGTGCTGGGGAGAGCGAAACCTTGAAAGCGGAAGATCGGCTCGACGCAGACCCTTTTCCCTTTTCTCAAGTTTGCGGCGGCTCCTTGCGGAACCCTAAACAGAAGTAAATATGGTGCAAAGGCTGACATACCGCCGCCGGTGCGTAACTTAACGACAGCAAACAATGCAATATTGTGATGTTGATCGCCAAAGTTCGGTCGACAAAGACATGGGAGTCTGGGATTCCGTTGGTGATAGGGTTGTTGGCCTCTTTTTGCAGGCACTGCTATGCCACCAAGTCTAACAAGACCCGTGTCTTGAAGACCCCCGGTGGCAAAATCTCCATTCACTACACCAAGAAGCGTGCAAGCAACCCCAAGTGCGGGCATGCTGGCTGCGGCAAGAGGCTTCCGGGGGTGCGTATTTTCCCCAACATCCACCGATCTGCCCCTCCTCAATAGGAATTCCTTTGCAGCGGAGGCTTTTTGTCTTGTTCGACGAACGTAGAATATTCTTTTTGAGCAGACGCACGCACGGACCCATGGGCAACTTCCTGATTTGAAATCTTCGACAGATTCCTGCTTTGAGGCCCATGGAAATGAGCAAGAACAAGATTGCCAAGAACAAGAAGGCTGTCAACCGGGCATACGGTGGTGTCCTCTGCGGTGACTGCGTGCGCACTCGTGTCATCCGTGCCTTCCTCGTGGAGGAGCAGAAGATCGTCAAAAAGGTGCTCAAGATCCAGATGGCAAAAGACAAGGCTGCTGAGGAGCCTACCTCTAAGAAGTCCAAGAAGTAGACGCTGAGCAGTTCTGCACAGTTTGATACAGTGGTCCTGCGAGTCTTGCCGAGGTTAGCGCACTCGCAGATATACTGTGGTGCTATGTTGACTAAGACTAACAGCACATTTTTTATCTACACAGTGTATACGCAAGCTGTTCACAGCCTGTATTCTGTCAGCATATCATCATACCTTTCTACATGCCCTTCCCAGTCGCAGCAAAGATTTTCTGGTGCATCGCACAAGAAAGCAGTCTACCAGCTTCTTCGCTTTTTTTCGCGTCAGGGATATGTCAGTATCATCTCGTTACTGTGCGCAACTCGGCTGCAACAACTCACGTCTCAAGATGCTCTCTCTTTTGTACTGCGACCGTGACGCAATTGTGTTTTGGAAGGTTCACGATTTTCAAGAGACATCAACGTTCGCTTTGCGTTATTGACTCGAAAGCCCGGTCGCAGCTTCAAAGCACATGCGGGCATCGGCCGCCGTCTCTTTTATTTCAGTTTATCTTGCATGTAGCGAGTGTCCTACCGGATCTGTCGGAATAAGCTTATCGCGAGCAAAACTCGTGTCACTCCGTGTAGGGACTCCCTTCTTGAAATTTCAAAGGTATCCTCCCTTTTGCCTACTACCCAGCAGCCTTTGTATTTTTAGTGATTCCCAGTCTTTTTGCGAACCTGTTTTCGAAGTTCTCCGGTAACGAGGACTATGTTCTTGCCTTATGGTCAGCAGTCAGCTTTTTGGGACTGGACACTTTCAAACTTTTCAATGCAACTTGTATTGTTGAGTGTGAACGGTATGAACGATTTTTGTGTCAAAAGCTTCGGGGGAGAAACATCTGATTCTTCCTGTTGCCGGGTTGGGCCTTTCTTTTACTATGCTAAAATGTCAGGAGCCTGTTCGCAAGATGGTTCGGTTCTTTAAAGAATGAACCGCTTTCGTCGAAGTCACTTTATGACTTCTCGCTGTTGACGAAAGATGGCTCGAGCGGTGGCCCAAACTGTGGAAACTTTTTACCAAGTTTTCTTTTCCTTTTTTTCGAACCAGGGGTTTTTTATGTGCGGGTGAAACTGCCCAAACAGTGGGGATAAAACTGCGGTATCTAAGGTACTAACTACAAAGGAGCTAAGCGATCCTTCCAGTTAATTGGAGCATGAACTTAATTAGTAAATATCCAGTAGTTGTCGAGTCAGCCTAGATTTAAAGGAATCGCAACGAGGTATTCTCTCGTGCACATTCTGGTAATAGTTCTATGACATTAGGTTCATTTTACTCAAATCCGGTGTAAGAAGGGGATTGAATTGAATGAAAGAAAAATAACACATAAAGTATGTCCCTATTGGTGCAGTAGAAACTGAATGTGAGTTTAACACTTTAATTCCAGTATGTGGCATTGATATTTATGAGGGCATACTATAGGATGCATGTAAAAGATACCAAACCCCTCCCACCCTGGGACACGTGGGGCTTATTTGCTTTTCTATACATGCAAATACACATAATTAATCCATAATAATTATAGGGAGCTTTAACACCTAAATGACGAATCGCTATACTGCCGGTACTGATATTGTTTTCCAGGTACGCGATTTTCACGTTTCCGGCGATACCTCGAGTTCTAAACATCCATTTGCTACGATTCTTCGCCCACCTTATACAATGGAATCATGCGGATGGCATGGTGCCATGGTATCACTCGGCGCCGTGTGTGCATGCCTCAATATATGTGATCCACATTCCTCATACTTAAGAAAATCCGACTGAAGCCATTGCTGCAGGGGGCATTTGCGATCATGCGCCATGAGCTTGGCACCACTATTGGCTTCCTGTTATGAGTTGGCGAAGACTTGTCATGTTGTATACCAATGGGGAAAACTAGTATGCACTTTATCGTTTGAGGCCTTTAGAGCGATCTTCATAGGGCATACATTTATCATATACCAGTAGGCCACCCCTGCACGTTCGAGTAAGTTGCTTGCTCGATATATCGAGTTTGACGGCCTTCGCACAATTGAGGGACCTTGCATAAGTCTCAAATATGGACATCAATACTTCATACATCTCAAATAGTCTACCAACGTAGAAGTTATGGCGGTTTCCGCGCTCGTACTGATGCTATACTGCTGAAAACGAATTCGCCATTTAGGTGTTAAGCCGCTTAGTGTAACGAAACGCGTAGAATCTTAGACTGAAGATCCCAACCAAGAAAATTGCGGCGTACGATTGGCGTCGACAAGTAGAGCAGTAGTTTACATATTGGCATTTATTGGTGTGCAAGAAACTGTACAAGTGCATTGGGGAGAAGTCTCCCGGCTGCGATAGCACGAACTTCATAATATATCAGCATACGGGATACATACTCAGACAAACACAAGCTGAGTCGCCGAAGATGACATACCAGCTATGCCACGTGACATTACGAACACGTCTAAGTGTCATTTCTAGCACACCACCTCATCCGAGGTGGCTCTACAGCTTATGAATATCACCACCCTAGCCGCTACTAGATTGTTACATCTAATGCGAATCTTAAAGTCTTGTAGGTAGTAAATCACAAATGAAAGGAACGAAAGAGAATGCCAAGTAAATACTGCTAGGTCTCGCATCTCACGCGGGTAAGTCTCCTAGGTCAAACTCCTGCCGGCTAGTGGTCAACAGCAACCCGAGATGCCGCCTGTCTGCTTGCGGATAAAGATGGAAATTAACAACAAAGATTGCCTGTCGGTTTAGCAAGGAAAAAGAAGCCGTGATCTCGCGCGTCGCTCGCGTCTTGAGGACGTTTGTAGGTGCGAATGTTGTTGTGCACCTGTGTTGTGTGCCCGCTAGTGGTCGAAGAAGGCTGCATAAATCCACCAAAATAAAATTAACCGCTTCAGCTATTGGTCGAAACGCCGTAAAGAAATGCCTTGCCTGTCCGTTTAGAAATCAAGAAGAACATGAAGACCCAAAGGAATAACCTTCGTAAGAAGGTTCGCTATTAGCACTACCAGACTCACACGGTCGTGGTGGCTTCCATAACCGTAATGCGTAATCGGAGTGTTCGTTGTCATCCTCACGCGCACCACCAGAGTGCGCTCATTGTGACCGTAGATGTCAGGGTCGTCGCAAGAGTCCTCGTGCTCATCGTGCACCGCGCCAGCGCACTCCTGTAAAAGGGATTTGCTACCAATCGAGGGCCGTAAAAATCCGGCTGCTGCAGGCTAAATAACATCGCCATAGTTTCCACCCTGGAAGCCTGCGTCCAAGATTGCCTACTACTATTCCAAAGTTGCTGAAAAATGCGGAGAGGGTTCCCTGGTCTTCAGCTATACGTCGTCTTGAGAGTCGCGCGTTGCACCCGCCAAGTGGGTACTCCGAGTCATCTTTACTGTCACTACTCAATATAGCGTTAATGCCCTGCTGCCTAGAATGAACCAAAGGAGACCAACGGAGAAACGACCCGAAAATGAGTCGGGTCGTGGGCGAAATCGGCAGCCCATCGCCGACATGTCCATCTCGCAAGAAGAAGCACGAAAATCTTCGGACAAATCACCACCTCGTAGCACGCTCTCTGACACGAACGATGTCCAAAACAATCGGCTCTGACACAACGACGTTCAAAACAGTCGGCTCTGTCCGTTGAAGAATGAAGAATCTATCTGCGGAGAACCCCGAAAATGCGCGAGCGACCTGTGCAAAGAGTGGCATAAATAGATGAGCTGAACGCGTTTCCGCGCGTCCACCTTCTGCATCCTGTCATCATTCGAAGCTGAAATAGTAAAAAGCTCCTCGTCAGATACAATCTGAGCGATAGCCATGCCAGAAAATAAATCTGCGATGAAGATAAGCGAACGATCGAAAAATGCCGAAACCACTCTGCCGCAAATATTTCCCAACGCAACTGTACGTTCCAAGCAGCTTGAGCGTGAATCAGAATTCGGCGGTTTCCCAAGTGAGAAGGGGACGTCATGGGGACACTGACTTTCACCCCCTTGTAAGGTGGGGTTGAGCAGCCTCTCCTGTTTCACCCCTCGCCCCGAGGTGCCACGTAGGCAGTCAGGATTTCACAGTTCGCACCGATAATAAATGTATTTTATTATCTCATCTTAGTCTTCGTGTGTCTCTGCGAGTGTCCGACTGTTTTTGGAGTCCCACCTGCATATATATCATATATACGCATTTCAGGTTCTCCATCCGGTTATGGGGCCTTTACACGCTTATTTTTTAGCTCGCCGATTCGTTGGCAAGATCGCTTCACGCCCTGTGATTCTACCCGACATCTTTTCCCGACATCGCCGACATCAGCCATAACGCGCTTTCAACGCTGGCCAACCGACATAATAATAATAATAATAACAAAACATTTACGTCGATGAGTAAGGCAGCGCCTTCGGAACGATCTACAAGAGTCTATTCCCCTCATTCATGATTGTCTGCAGGAGCAGGAAGCATCCGACCTCTTCCGACATCTGCTTCCGATATCTACTTCCGACATCTACTTCCGACGTTTACTTCCGACATTATCTTCGGGCATTTTCTTCCGACATCCCGACACTTGCTTTCGGCACAACTTTCAGCTTTCAGCGACACAGACATCCCGACATCGGCCGTCACGCATTACGCACTGCGCACGTCCACACCGACATCTCGACATCTTTTCTTCCGACATCCCCCGACATCTTGGCCTCACGCTTGTTCTAGCAACGGCCGTTTTTACCGACCTCTTATACCGACGTTTACGCCTTCAACACTGTGGCCAGCAACACCTCTGCTACCGGAAAATACACTTTTCGCACGACGTTTTCGACGTCACCGCCGTCTTCCCCGTCAAATTCTACCTAGAATTGACCCCTACATCGCTTGATTTAGTCAATTTTACGAAAAGTTGACTTTGGCACCAAACCCCAAACCTTTTCCTATCGAATTTCTGCAGCTGCTCTGGCCATGGCTTCGTCTCGCCAGCGGGCGCGCATGGCCGCGGTTCAATCTGCGCTGCAACTACTCCGACAACAACGATTTACCCTTGGCTACGGTATGGTGGTATCTGGTGGTGCTTGTGCACCGGACACCAAAGTCGACTCCGACAATTTCGCCGATATCGTTGGCGTCAACTTCGACTTCCGCGGTCTCACCTCTCCAAATCCTTCGCTTATGGGGTTTCGACCTGGACCGGGCTTCGTTGACGCAATGTTTATTTAAGGTATTATGCTTGCCCTGATCCCGCTTGCTACCAGTTCTTGGGCTGGTGCCTGCAGCACCTTCGACCTCGACGACGTCTTCCAGTGCCCCTCGCTCGCATGGCTCTACCGCTCTTTCCGTGACTGTGGCGTCGCATTTTCCCCACGACGTTACCCGAACGCGCTCCAGCGCACCATCTCCCCTCAGGCTTTCCGAGTTATGGGTCTTCACACACGAGCAAAACGGTCCCTCACGAGGGACTCGGACATTGACGCCTCGCTGAGGCTGACCGACCATGTTCGCAACACGCCGACGGCGCGTTCGACGATTGTCGCGCACCCAGACCCTGCTTCCAACGCCGACGCCGACGTTGCGACGAGGAGGCCTAGCTGGAAAAAGTGCTTGTCGGCGGCTACCTTGCAGCCGCCGAGAAATCAGGGATTTGGCCTAAAAAATAAGGGATTTGGCCCGAAGGGCCTGAAAGGCCCGGCGCAAGGGCGATTTAAGGGCCCGTAGGGCTGTTGCGGAACGGAGATTTTAAGGGCCCGGAGGGCCTAGTAAGGTAATTTCAGGGGTGTAAATTGTAAAGTGATTTCAAGGGCCTGAACCCCCGAGATTAGGCCCTGTAAGGTGATTTCAGGGGCCCGGAGGGCAAAGTAAGGTATAAATTGCAAGTGACGAAGAGACAGTTAATAGTAACTAGTACTGTAAGGCGCGCGCCGATGATCGATAATGTCAAGATCGAAGATGATGAGATGTTCCCGCTACACGCTACAGTGACACACGACAGTTCAACAGTATGAGTATCTTGGACTTCACAAGACACAGTCGACAGGCGAGTGACACGCAGTCGCCTTCGTTTCACTGAATTGTGAGAAGTGAATTCCCTCTGTTTCCGTGCGGCCTGCCGACAGATTACGTGCGGTCTGCACAACAGATAGCAGTCAGCTGACAATATTCGAACATCAAAGCGTGTGCTCCTGCGTGGGGTACCTGGTCCTTTTTGTCGCACCACTGGTCATTTTTGTCGCTGTCGCAGAATATTCTTTTGTCGCGAGACCACCGAACAGAATCTTCTCAAAAAAACAGTGAATTCTGTTCGTTCCCTTAAAGGGGTAAAGAAGGTTTTCAGAAAATAAATGGAGACATGAATACGACATCGTCGTTCGAACAGTGTCAAGGTGCCCCAAAAATTTTCGTCATCCAAAATTTTAAACTTCAGGTTGTCGCAACTGTCTGTCGACCGACGGATCGGACCTTCGACCGACCGCTAGATCGGTCAAAATGAAATCTGACTCGGAAACCGAATCTAATTTTTGTCGCAGGCATGTAGAAGATACAGCAGCCCTCCCTCGACTGTTTGTCGACCGAACGATCGAACCGTCGACCGACCACTCGATCATAAAAAAAATGAAATCCGCATCGGAAACCGAATCGAGTTTGTCGCATGGATGTCGAAGATACAGCAGCCCTCCAGTCGACTGTTTGTCGACCGAACGATCGAACCGCCGACAAACCGCACGATCAGTAAATTCACAGAAATCCGCTCGATCGATCGGAAATCTGCATCGGAAATCAAATCGCGGGGCTGTCACAAGAAGTGTCACAAGACCGTCGCAAGCATCTCGGATGTAGAAGATCCAGTGTCACAGCAGCCCTCCAGTCGACTGTTTTTCGACTGCGTCACAGTCCGCGTCACGGCCACCAGAAAATTCGGATGCCAATTGGTCACAATATTGATGATCTGCCACGTCACTGTGACACCCCCGGGGATACTGTACTCACTCGATCCTGAGATAGGAGCGTCACATCTTGAACAACTATCCTTTCCGCGGGCGTCAACATATTATTCTCAGGCGCCGACACCGACCAACCCCTGCATACTTCTGTGTTTTGTTGTTTTCTGACTAGTATTCGTTGTTGTTTCCTTCAGTACTGTTTGCTATTTTATTTTTCGGTTTTACGCCGGGATTGATTGGAGCTCTGGGCAATCTGCCCGTGAGGTTCGGCATTTTTGCAGGTTAGCGTGCTGTTTTCTGCAGGATCTCGTGCGTTGTTGGCGACTCGCATGCTTATTCGTTTTAACATTGGGAGTGCTTGGAGCCCGTTAGGCGTTTTGCCCTCCTGGTTGGGTTCGATTCCCAACACCTCTGCTGACTAGCGCGCTGTTTTTTGCAGGATAGCATGCGTTTCGTTTCGGCGACAGCAGTGCTGCTGTTGCAGGACAGCACGCTCATTCGACAATAGCAGTTCTTTCGTTAGTTTTGGGAATGCTTGGAGCCCGTTGCGCATCTTGGCCTTCGGGTTGGGTTCGATTCCCAACATTTCTGCTGACTAGCGTGCTGTTTTTTG
Organism: Cymbomonas tetramitiformis; assembly: GCA_001247695.2. Lineage (NCBI taxonomy): Eukaryota > Viridiplantae > Chlorophyta > Pyramimonadophyceae > Pyramimonadales > Pyramimonadaceae > Cymbomonas > Cymbomonas tetramitiformis. Next base: position 41,854 of record LGRX02033122.1, on the reverse strand, counting down.
CAGGATCTCGTGCGTCATCGTGTCGTTTTATCCTGTCTTCCGTTTGTTATTTTCATTCTTCACGTCTGTCTGCTAGTTGCAAGTATGGTTTAGTCACCGGCGTTGATGATTCATTATTTATTCTGTGACTGACTCCGCAGATTTCGACTTCTGCAGGAACTCGTATTCGGTGTAGTACGCGGAGCTTTCGGCCGAGATCGAAGACGAGCGGCCTACAAAGGCGTAATAGATTTACAACTAGCTTTCGTTTTGTAATTGTCGCAACTCGAGTCTTAGTAAAAGCAACGTAAGTATTGTAATATTAGAACATTTGTATCGGCATCATGCATTTCGCTTGCTGTGTGCATGCTCTATTCATGCTGTGTGTACATCCGAGGATGTTTTTCGTAGGGTTGTTATTATTAGTTAACGAATATAACCGTTGCGTCGGCTGTGTGTTTGCCCACTGGTTTGTTTTGTTAAAATTTTACATTTTACAATAAATTTCTGCGACAATAATGACCATTTTATCATTTTTGTCGCAGCCTGCGACAAAAAGGACCTATTGGTCATTTTTGTCGCAGCCTGAGACAAAGGAATATTCTTGCGACAGCGACAAAAATGACCATCGGTGCGACAAAAATGACCCGCTACCCCTGCGTGGGGTACGTCGGTGGCGTGTAGCGAAGCATGTCTTTCAAATGCCGCTTCTGCGTCAAGTGCTTTAGTAGAAAAGACAATATGGATGATCACGTCGCGCGAAAGCACAAACTTGATGTTGCGGCAGAGGCCCCTTCCGTCAGCACATTCTTTTCCAGTCGCGCGCCCGCTCCATCTCCTACTGTAGAAGAAGCAGATATTGTCGAAGATCCTGTATCGATGGCTTTCGACTTAACCGAAACTGAACCTCCTTCGCCAAAGCGTACACAGATAAGTTTGTGCGGGACGCTCTGAATCATCATTTTGGTGGACCGACGAAGTGGCATTTCACAACCTCAGATATCCGCGCTAAGGTTCACACCGTGTCAGAAGTTATTGACCGACTTTTGAAGGAAGATAGCAAATTCTCATTTATGGAGTGAAACAATGTACCTTATGATTTCATGGTATCTTATATTTTATTGATGATGATACTAGTATTTGGTATGAAGGAGAATATTGACAATATTCCTCATTTGTAGTGATTGTTAAATTTCCTATTAAGAATTGAGGGATTTTTTGGAAGGAATATTTTTTTTTTATTTAAATTTTCGCCTGCGGCGGGCATTTTCAGTGAATGGCCACTGCCCGCAGCGGCCGACATTTGCACTTTTTCCAACTAGGCGAGGAGGTACTTGCAGAGCACTCCAAGTTGGTGGACGAGGTCTACAAGGGGCGGCTGCATCGGACATGTGCCAAGGGTATCCGCGAGGATATCCTTGGCGACAAGAAGCATTATTTCAGCGGTACGACCGACGCGAGCCTCCTCTCCGATGTGGTGGTTCAGCTGCGTACGGAGTTCGAGTCCGCTGGACTGGACCTCGTCTCGTTCGACCTTGACGACCCCCAGGCTCTGGTGGTGGGCAAGGTGAATGGGCTGTTGTACGACATGCTTGGTCTCATCATCGAGAAGCACAGCAACGCGCGCGCCTGGCTGACGGTTAAGGACGCGTCTGCCGACCGGGATGGGCGGTGAGCGCTGGTGAACATCGTCAAGCGCAGCGTGCCTGTGGCGCTACGGGAGTGTCAAGGATATGACCGATGACATATTTGTTAGGGATCGCTCTGTTACGGCTGTAGATACAAGCGCCGTGAATATATTATCAATATACAATGAAACACTGCAAAGTTGGACAGCAATGCAGGTGAACGGATGAGCGGGTTTGTGAGTGCAGTCTCTGTAAGAGGATCTGCTGAAGCACAACGCTTCCTCACTTTTATACCTACGTCACCCATCATCTTAGATGGTACCGCCATTGGGTTGTGAACCCGAGACGTAGGTTGAACGACCAGCATGGTAGTAACGACTAGTTCGTTCATGCTGCACATGCGAGTTCTGCGCATGCTGAAAGCTAAAGATGGTTCTTGGTTTGTTTCCAAGATGTATCTTTGCTTTGCCATCTTCGAGTTCAATCATACGAACTCTCGATGACAGGGATGCCTGATGATATGACATAATCATCTGGCGACATGTACAGTCATCGTCGACCGTACTGACGACTGTCATAAATGTATGACGCGACTCGACCTGTACAGTCATGATCGACCATACTGTCGACTGTCATAATAATATATGACACGACCGACTGTCATAATAATATATGACATGACATGACATGACATGTATGACACGTATGACACGTATGACATGTATGACACATATGTCATCGGTCATAACCCTGACAGATCTCCCCTCTTAAGAGAGTTGTGACCTCACAACGGGCATACCTTTGTATATGTCTTTGATGTCTTTGTTGTTGTCGCTTCTTGCTGGTACCAGTCTTCTTACACCGATTTGAGGCGTCCCTCATGGTGTTTTTAGGTTATTGGGGGGAACTGAGTCCACTTTAGTCCCTCACCTTACAGTTCTTAGGATGTAGCCCACCTTTCTGGAAATCGTATCGTATTTCAGAGTGACGTTTCAAGGTTCAATGAATTGCGTTTCGTGATGCAGATTGACGCTGGATTACTGATTGATCCATACGTATCGTGCGTCAGAGTGACGATTCAAAGCATCCGAAGTGTACGTTACGGATTATTTGCGCTAGCCGTCGTCGCTTTAGCGAACGATGATCCCACGATTTAACGATTTATAATCGCACGATTCTCGGCCTGATATAGTGCACCCAACCCTTCCTCCCCTCCTTAAGCTACTTTGAAGGATCATAGGTGGCGATGGGGAGCCCGATTTTTGGGGCTTGTTTTTAATGCAAACGGAGTGGCCCTGCTTAACGGAATTGGACTTATAATCCTCAACCGGTCTGCTCAACTCCTCAATGTTTTTGTCCAGTACGCACGCTTTGACGAACATCTATCGCGATGAGTGAGAATGGATTCGCCACGTACTAATGTGAAATTTATTTAGTTATGTTTGTCAAGCACAACTTAGGATCACAACTCCGTCTACCTCAGTCGATGTCTCCGGTAGCTTCGGATGACTGGCCAAGAATCCGATGACAAACCACGGTTTTGGCAAAGGTAGCATTTAGCAGTTTTTATTTATCCACAGATATGATATCTCGCATGTGTGCGTATCTGTGCAAGGGTATGATTTTGAACAAGGCTCACTACACCTTTAGCAAGGAAGGATCAATTCCCGCTTCAATGCAACATAATGATAAACATTAAGAGCAAGGTTATATAGATGATCGACATGTATTAGTATATATTACAAGAAGTAAGGGCATAAGGCTTAATATAATGGTTAGCCTTCATAGGCAGCTATAATGTCTGCTGCATTGGTCAGCTCTGTGGCTTTGACCCAGGTGTCATGCTCAGGACCGTAGCCTGCATATCGTACTAAATAGTATTTGACACCTCTAGTGAACTTATCCGAGAGTATATGTGATATCTCAAACAGTGGTTGCCCTTCTTCGGTGATCATCTGTGGCAGAGGCAAAGGTGCTTGGATCGAGTCATTGTACAGCTCTAATCTGGATACAGGCTGTACCGGATGAATACGGATATCAAGATTTCCGAAATCTAACTCGTATGCACGTCCATGGCTAAGCACTTTGGAAATAGTGAACGGTCCAATATATGGCTGCTTAAAGTGTCTGCCTGCCTCTGTCAAACCAGTCCATTGAATAAACTCGGTCCGTAAAAGAACTTTCTGCCCAACTGCAAACTGCTTAGGCATGTGAGTCTTATTGAATCTGGCTTGGCTAATTTCTGCTGCTCGGGAAATGTTGTCTACCGCGTTGGCATGAACAGCCGAGTACTGGTCAAAATGATCTCGAATAGCTCTTTGTATTGGAACAGGAGCTTCTGGCGGAATAGTGATAACCAGGTCATGAGGCGAAAGTGGTTGCGCCATCGAGTCGAGATAAAATGGTGAATAACCAGTTGATGCAGAAACGGTATTGTTAATTGCAAACTCCACCAGAGGCAACTTGTCCTCCCACGAATTGGCTGAAGTATCGTTGCAACAACACCTGAGGAAGAAAAAAAATACTACTTAATCAGTTTATAAACCAGAGGATGGTGAAATCATATCATGAATCAACAATTTGAAAAATACCTGAGGATGTCCTCAATGAAGGCATGGCTCCTCTCATTGGCAGCATTCGACTGTGGATGGTGTGATGACGTCATGGACAATCTCGTACCAGTAGATTTCCACAGTGTCTGCCAGAATGTAGAGGTGAATCTGGGGTCTCGATCTGAGATGATGTTCCTCGGAAGACCATGGAGCTTGAAGATATGCTGCATATAGATGGAAGCAGTATGCTGAGCTGTCCAGGTCATGCTGAAGGGAATGAGATGACAACGATGAGAGAATTGGCACATTACCACAAATATACTGTCGTGCCCATTAGTGGTGATAGGCAGATCAGTGATCCAATCAAGAGATACATCAAGCCATTTTGTCTTAGGCACAGAATATCGTATGTGTGCCTGACCATAAGGCTTGTGTCGCCTCGTTTTCTGGCGCTGACAAACGGGGCACTCCCGAATGTACTTGATAGCTGCCGTTGTCATTCCTGGCCAATAATACCGGCTACGCAGAAGATGAAGCATGCGATTTTTGCCTACATGACCAGAAATAGTGGCTGAGTGGCACTCGTGAAGAAGAATGTGGCGAAGTTGTGTGATCTCACCGTCATCTGTGGGGACTTTAGCTGTTGGTGGAATGTACAGCTGTCTGCCATATATGGTCTTACGATAGATCAACCCCTGAATGAGCTCGAAGCTGTAGCTGCTGACTGACTTTGACGAAGTCGATGATGTCAGCTTAGCCAAAATAGTCTGTGCAAATGTGTCACGATCATACTCGGATATAATGATGTCGTGTAGCTGATGAGCTGATGAAGAAGATATAAGAGCAATGAATGTAGGATCTGCAGATGGAATGACCTCGCTGATGTCCATATGATGAAGACAATCAGTAAGTTCAAAAAGTGCAGAGATACGCGTGAGTGCGTCTGCAACCTTATTCTTCTCGCCAGCAATGTGCTCTATACGGAAGTTGTACTCAGAGAGCTCATCCAACCACCGTGCCTGTTTGGGGCTCAGTGTGGATTTGGTCTGGAAATAAACCAGTGGCTGATGATCTGAGCGTACAATAGTCTCAGGAGCTCCCAACAAGATGTGGCGAAAGAATCGGAAGCCTTCCACAATGGCAAATAGCTCGATCTCAGGAATAGGCCAACGTCTCTGTGTATCGGATAGAGTGACGCTGTGATAGCCACATGGCTTCATACCTTTTCCTTGATCCTGGAGTAATACTTGGCCAACGTGTGTGCCTGATCCATCGACCTCCAAAATAGATGGCAGTTTCTGATCTGGAAGTTGTAATACTGGAGCGTTACAGATGGCACTTTTGAGGTTATCAAATGCCTGCTGCTGCTCAGTTTCCCAGACAAACTCTGCATTATCTTTAAGGAGACGATTGAGAGGTTCGGCAACTTTGGAGAACTTTGGTATGAATCTCCTAAATTGACCAACCATGCCCAAGAATGACCGAAGGGATGACTTGCCATCTTTAGCCATACGGCGTAGAGGCTGCTTTCCAACGGTAGGACCATAAGACACTGGAGGCTGAATTGCCATGACTGCTCTGATCCTGTCTTCGATGATGGATAGGCCTGCTTCAGATTTGTGATGTCCGATAAAATCTATAGATTTAACGAACAACTCCACCTTGGAAGGCCTGATGAAAAACTGGTGATCTCTGCAACGCTGGAGGAACTGTCGAACATGCTTCACATGACTGTCAAAATCTGGACTGTATACGATAGTGTCGTCCATGAATATGACAAGGAACTGGTCGATGAAGTCGAAAAATGCCCGATTTCCTACACGAAGTGCTGTTGCAGGAGCATTGGTCAATCCGAAAGGCATAACTGTCCATTCATAAGAACCGTATCTGGTGCGAATAGCAGTTTTATGTATATCATCCGGATGAATGGGGATTTGGTGAAAGAACTGGTTGAAATCAAATCTACTGAACCATCTTGATCCCTTCAGCTGCTCTAGTAGGGTGTCATGTGGTGGTAGTGGATACGTGTCCTTGATGGTGATGTTATTCAGGGCACGATAATCACAACACATCCTCCACTTTCCCCCTGGCTTAGGAGCGAAAATGATTGGGCATCCATATGGCGATGATGATGGACGAAGGATACCCAACTCGACATATTTGATGATTTGCCGTTTGAGTTCCTCCATCATGGGTGCTGGAATGGTGCGTACTGGCTGTGAAGGAGGCTTATGTCCAGGTTCGATGTCGATTCTATGATATCCACCTTCAAACCGCTCTGGCCTATGACCAGCCGGAAGATCCTCTTGGAAAACGTCTGAAAAGTCTTCTCTCACTTGATCACGTGCTGCTGTGACCTCGGGGTCTTCCATTGTAGTGTCTGAGTCTGATGCTGCAAAGACCAATTCACCATCGACCTCGGAGAGGAAAAAGAGATATGCTACGGCTTCTTCAGCCGAACTACTGGATCGAATGCGACGGAGATGTTTCCTCATAGTGGTGGCACTGACCAATTCCATTTCAGGAAGGCCATCTGAGTCTGGAGTCTGCTCAACTCTGGACAATACTGTGCGAATACTGGAGCCTGATGAATGCTTCCTAGTGATCGTCAGATTTTTGGTCTGAAAGTCAATGTGTGGATTCCTCCTCTCCAACCAATCTTGACCCAGAATGACAGTGAATGGTTTCATGTCAATGATGTAGAAATCTTCTGTATCCTTATACTTGCCCAAAGAAAATGTAGCCTTGGGAAGATAGGATGTGCATGATAGTTGGCTTCCTCCAGCCAATCCCACTGAAAATGATGAAGAATCTGTGGGAGGTATACCAAGCTGAGCAGCGAACTGTCTGTCGATGAAAGACGATGTGGCTCCTGGATCTACCAAAATGTGAGTACTCTGTCCATAAACTTTCCCTTTATACAACAACAGCTTCTTCTGTGATTTCAGCTGTGCTGTTTGAGACTGCATCTGTGCGATGTGTTCTGTGGGATTGTCCATCTGCTGAAACTGCAATGTCAGACTGGAAAGGACTTCTTCTGAGATACTCTCAATCCGGCCACTTGCTTCAGTGGCATCTTCAGGCTGATCTACCCTCGGGGTGCTCTCAACACCGGTACCTGCGCAGTACCCTGAGAGTTTCCCTGAGGAGCTGGAGCTGATGGAACTGGATCTGGAGTTGCAACTGCTGCATTGATGCTGTGCTGACTTTCAGTTCCTTGACCAAGGTGTTGATCGTATTGATGAGTTTGCCAGACCCATCCTTAGCACCCTGATTCTTCTGTGGCTGTCTCTGATTCTGAAAAGGATTCTGAGCTGGTGGCTTACCCTTGATCTCCTTTCCATCATTGGTCCTGGTGGCAAAACAATCCTTCTCGATGTGACCAACACGACCACAACGATTGCAGGTCTTATCATTCTGTGATTTTCCTTTTCCTTTTCCTTTGCCCTTGCCTTTACCACCTTTTCCTTTGTTCCGATTCTGATTGGAGTTCTGACTGCCACTCTGATTCCAATTCCGATTTCTGTTGGTTCTGTCATATGGCTTCTGGCCACGTCCTCTGTCCTTATCCTTCTTGGATGGACCTCCAGATGACTGCTCCTTCTGACCCCGATAGTGAAGGGTTTCTGATTGCTTTGAGTGAATGACGTAGTTCAAATCAAGCAATATCTGTGTGGTTTCTTGCCACGACAGATTGTTCCTCTGCTCTTCTGTCAGGTATCTGAGCTGGAACTGTCTGCGGAGATCAGAATCCATACTGGTGACGAATCTGTCCTTTATTAGCACATCATTTAAATCAACTGCTGCTAAAGAAGCCAGTGATGTAAATGTGCGCAAATAATCTGCAAAGGTTTGGGTTCCTTGAGTCAGTGCCATTAGGTGTTTCTTGGCTACTGATCTCTTATGAGGATTACCAAATTGTCTGAGGAACGTCTGTCTGACCATCTCATAAGTGGCATATGGTTGTTGTGCCAAGACCTGGAAATAGTGTCTGTCGTTATTCTGTATGAGAGTAAGAAACACTGTGATCAAATCCTTATCATTGACACCTGGATAAGTGAACTGGAAATATCTGTCCACTGTATCCAACCAGACCTCTGCGTCCTGTCCTGATTTGAATTCCCTAGGTGGTGTCATTTTCACCTTGGGGACCAAACTGGGTGGAGCTGGTGGAGCTGGTGCTGGTACTGAATCTGCATCTGGATCTACAAAGACCATCGGAGGACTGTCTGCTGTATACTCTGCTTCTGGTGCCTGAGGCTCATTGGCAGGATCCTTGTACCGGCTCATATCTGGTTTCATGCGACTGACATTGTCATAATAGCCTATGTGGTCATATCTGGTTAGTGTATCGGCATAACCAGCGATCCGCTTCGGGATTTTAAACCGACTGTATGCATCGTATGAACCAAGTATGTCGAAAAACCAAGTCGAATGATCTGGGTTGATATCAGGAACCTCATGCTCTTCCTCTTCGATAGTAACCATCTAAAAACAAAACACAGCACAAAAAATACCTTCAGCTAATTGTCTAACTGAGTGTGTGTGATTTATATGTTATATATGGTATATCGACATGTTTACATACATGTATTATATTCGTACATAATAATGAGGTAAGTATATATATATATCCACCTTCTTCCCCCCTCAAGGAAGTGTGTGATATAGTGGCAGTTGTCAATTGCCAATACCTCAAAATAGCATGCATTCCTTATAGGAATCATCTGTCACAGTTCTTGGGTTGTTGCCCGTAGTATTATCATGTCTATGATGATTTAGCATGATATAATAATACCAAAAAACGAAGTTTTACGAAATAAAACTGGCATTTTAGAGCATATATAGTTACAGTGACCCTGTTACTCAATACAGTGTTTAGGGTGTTACTTGATATCAGTAACCCTAATACAGGTAAAAAATAAGCAGTATAACGTTTTTGCAAAGATTTTTAAGCAAAACTGCATTCAATACCTAAGTGAATGTTAAGTGATTTTCAGAGGGTACGTTACACCCCTGACACACACATTCAAATATTAGGGTGTTACAGGGTGTTACACGTGTTATGTCTTTCAGGGATTGTTATTTGATAGATAAATATCCATTATAGCAAAAAAATCAATCCCGAATTTGCAAAAGATTACACGTATTGTATTTTGACCGATTTTTCGTTACAGCCAATATGTTCACCCCTATATATTACACACCTAATATCTAGGGTGTTACACGAGATATGACCATGGTTGTTGTGATTTTCACATACCTCAATAGGTATTAAAATATTTTTGAAATAAAATGAGGTCGAAATTTCAGTTTTGAAATTTATCGCCAGCATTTTTCACCGATTTTACAGCCTTTTTCAGCCATGTTTCGGATAATATATATATATCATATCTCAGTGTGTGTGTGTGTTGCAAGCTACAGAAATATTGCAACATTCTTCACTTTTGCACATGATATTTTTCATGGCACAACAGTGAATATTTCAAAAAATCAACATGTATAGTGAACATGTAATGTGGGTTTTTCTGATTGAGACTCATGGAGGCAAATGCACTCTCTGGTGATATTTAAGATAAATCAACTGTAAATGAATTCACAGTTGTGTCAGATCCTAAGATATATTTGGATGTATACAACGAGTATATCAAGTGATATCTCTGTGTTCAAATACATCTGGACACTGCTAGATGTAATCTAAGCAGTTTTTACACAACACAATGTTTGTGTGTGTGTACGTCCACAACCACCTTTTGTCAATTCATGTATGGTTGCTGATCTGAGTTGGTACATGCATGTGAAGTGATCATCTGTATCAACTGTCAGAATGCAATGTAGATATTGATGTTGCTCCAGCGATAGTGAAAATGGCATGGACAGTGTTCAGCAGTTACCAGCTGCATATTGAACACTGATACTGCCTTCGGGTCTGGAGATATTCTCCATCCAGCCCTACAGCATGTTGTTTTATCCTGTTACCATTACTATCGCCATCACTGACATCCAGCACGCACATGTGTTTGCTGGATGGTATCTATGTATTATGTATTGATACAATACTTGATCATTACACTTGGAGTCAGTGTATTGTCAACATGTATAATGAATGCTAGTGTTTGTGCAGTGTATTGTGCTGATTAGTACTAGTGTGTGTGTGTGTTTTTACTTGCACACACTTTGCAAGATCTTTATGGATATCACAATATCCTAACAACCTATCATGCAGATTGTCAGCATACCACGTACCGATTACATCTAACATGATATATATAGTTTAGGGATTGTTGTAATTCCATGATAATCTCATTACGAAATGAGTTACTGATAGATTTTACATGAAGCTCAGGTGAACATTCCTTCAAGTAATCCACCATAGAATGTACATGTTACCTGGAGAGCATCTCGGCTCCACCAGGGCACGACAAACTAATTATGGTGTTGAGATTACTGTCAGGCACCCTTTGCAACATGAATTCGAATATAGACTAGCATTCACTGCAATATGCTTATGCTCTATGTACTACAGCTGTTATCGTGATCAAGCTGTACAGTATAATAAAGTATGTACCATTCACAACATTGCAATCATTCAGCATAAGATGTGTGCATGATATAGAAGTATATGCACTGTGTATTAATGATTGCTGTAAGTGAAATGAGTGTATGTGTGTGTGTGCTAATCTGCACACACATATTGTGCACAGATCATTGTGCTGCTGATAAGTATAATGCTGATGATCAAAAGTATTTGTGTGGTCATCAGAACATTGGAATCTGCTGCAGTATGATAATAAGGCATTCACAGCAGTATGTATCCACAGCATAGCGATCATGTGCTCTTAGCATTCCTGCATATATACAATCATTCTGCATATGATTTTATCGCGCGTACACATGTGTGCTTCTCACTGCATGTAGACACATTAAAACTGTACGTGCTAAAATCGAGCATTCCTCGCATTTTATGAAATCATGAAAGGTATATATTATGCTGACAGGCCATAAATCATTGCACGCAGTGATTGTAAACAGTGCGTAGAGATGATTTGCAAAAATCGCTGATGTACGTTGTATACAAATGCGAGCGCGCTGCTGATGAAAAGTATGAATTGTCGTCGCCATTCATCAGCATATGATACGAGCGCTGACATGTGTACAAATCAAAATTCTGTCGATGACCACTATGTCATATATTATTCTAGACAATTTTCGAACGTGATTCTTGCAAGCGCGCGCATGCTGCGATCAACTTCTGCAAAATATGTGACCATCGCGCAGTATGCGACCATCGCGCATCAACATATATGAAGCCGTACAAAAAGCAATTCAGCGCAATCATGAAAATTGCGATACTGCGCTGATGTCAGGGTTATGACCGATGACATATGTGTCATACATGTCATACGTGTCATACCTGTCATCCATGTCATGTCATGTCATATATTATTATGACAGTCGGTCATGTCATATATTATTATGACAGTCGACAGTATGGTCGATCATGACTGTACAGGTCGAGTCGCGTCATACATTTATGACAGTCGTCAGTACGGTCGACGATGACTGTACATGTCGCCAGATGATTATGTCATATCATCAGGCATCCCTGTCATCGAGAGTTCGTATGATTGAACTCGAAGATGGCAAAGTAAAGATACATCTTGGAAACAAACCAAGAACCATCTTTAGCTTTCAGCATGCGCAGAACTCGCATGTGCAGCATGAACGAACTAGTCGTTACTACCATGCTGGTCGTTCAACCTACGTCTCGGGTTCACAACCCAATGGCGGTACCATCTAAGATGATGGGTGACGTAGGTATAAAAGTGAGGAAGCGTTGTGCTTCAGCAGATCCTCTTACAGAGACTGCACTCACAAACCCGCTCATCCGTTCACCTGCATTGCTGTCCAACTTTGCAGTGTTTCTTTTGTATATTGATAATATATTCACGGCGCTTGTATCTACAGCCGTATCAGTGGTATTCTCAAAGTCGTCAAGGCACGATACTCGAGAACCCAAGTGGGTGCAGTGATAGACATAGCATATTTAATATTGTTCGCAGGTTGCAGGAGGCGCACATACGATAGCGCTCGCATAAAATTGAATATCTGCAGCCCGAATAATATACGTTCGCATATAGAACCGTGACAGTGGCATTGCTTCCGCTCAGGCGAAGAACGAGAACTCAAGTGCAGCAGAATTGACACATATACGTATATTGATTTGTATACAGCGCGACTGAGTTCGCATACATACCGTCGAATATCTGCACATACACGACAGCTTTCGCTTCAATACATCTTCAGCGATCCGAGCGGAATTGTGCATAAAATTGTCGGCGCGACATAAATCACATTCAGCATATACTGCGTCGAGGTGTGCGCACGATATATGTATGCTGTCAATAATCGCAGGGTATGGTACGATGTGCGAGAATTAAGCGCGCATATGAAAAATGAGCGTCAGTGCATATAATCTCATCAACTGCAACAGAGATGCACACAATCTCATCATCAGCGACAGCGACATTCGCAATTGTACCGCGCGACCCGTACAGTATACATAAAGATGTGCGATGATCACAATTCATACCGTGCGACGCAGATGTGCGATGATCATAGTTCGTACCGTGCGACGCATGCATCAACATGCATATCGACATGCGACATACACAATTCGTATCACGCGCATACATAGTGTGCAAAATCTCGATGTTCGTACCATATCGCACCAAGTGGGCGCATACAGCGACATATTGACGCATGATAAAATAAGGCCCAACTATACACATACATGCTGCGCAGAGATACTGTGTGCGACATCAGCATTGTTATACACACACATGCTGTGCAGAGATAGAGTGTGCGATATCGTCATCGTCATACACATGAATACTGTGATTGTGAATGAATGGTCATTATTATCACACTTATCATTATTATCACAGATCACTATCACATTGCATACTTTGATTGTGTGCACGGGATATACATGTGATCAAGCTAGATATACACATGTAAAAATCCAGTATACATGCATACATGCATAAATACTTTGCTACTACTGTGCATGGTATATATACATCCATACATTATTGCTTGACATGCACGCATGCAACCTGATCACGATAGCGGCTGTGCATACTGTCATACATACTTATTTACTGTGACATATTGCTAGAACTTGCAAGTCCAGTGCTATATTCAAAACCCAAGTAGTATAAGATGCCAGTCTTGATTGTTAAGACAGGAATTAGTACAGTTGTTCCATGACGAAGGATTTGGGATTGGACATATGTTCTCCTGTTAATCAAGTTGGATACTCATCGGAGCTACTTGTGAAATTTACCATTCAACTCATCATTCATCAGGATGAGATGTACAAGATTACAGCAGTATACTAAAAATATTGATATACATCATACTTGTGATATGCTGTCCAGTGGTATACAGACAAACCTGTATGATTAACTTATATCGATTTACTTTAGTGTACTCAATCAGTAAGTACATATACAATATATAGTTACTGTGTATACCATCCCATCAGATGCACATCACTATAAAACTAGATATAACAGTACTTATCATAGTCCTTACAATAATATTAATGTCAGTACATGTTATGGATATATTGACATTACACTAAGTCAGCAAGTGTACATGATCAATGTATAATACCAATATATTATACATAATACATAGATACCATTTTCCAAACACATGTGCGTGGAAAATGTCAGTGATTGCGATAGATAAGGGAGCAGGATAAGACAAGATGCTGTAGGGCTGGATGGAGTTATCTCCAGACCCGAAGGCAAGATACTGCACCCATTAAACAGCTGGTAACTGTTGGGTGCAGTCCACTCGTCATTCCACACACTATCGCTGGAGCAACATCAATATCTACATTGCATTCTGACAGTTGATACAGATGATCACTTCACATGCATGTACCAACTCAGATCAGCAACCATACATGAATTGACAAAAGGTGGTTGTGGACGTACAAACTGCTCAGATTATATCTAGCAGTGTCCAGATGTATTTGAACATAGAGATATCACTTGATATACTCGTTGTATACATCCAAATATATCTTAGGATCTGACACAACTGTGAATTCATTTACAGTTGATATATCTTAAATATCACCAGAGAGTGCATTTGCCTCCATGGGTTTCAATCAGTAAAACCCAGAAATGTGATCAACCTCAGATGTTGATATGCAGAATAATTCACTTTTATGCCATGAAATTTGTCATGTGCAAAGGTGAAGTGATTTGCAGTGCTTCTGTACTTTGCAGTCCACACACACACAGAGATATGTATATATATATATATATACATATAGCCAAAAACGGCCAAAATGGGTAAAATCCGTTTGCGATAGATTTGAAAATTGAAAATCGGACCCTATTTTATTTGATAATATGATTTTATACCTATTGAGGTATGAGAAAATCATAATGACAATAGTCATATCTCGTGTAACACCCTAGATATTAGGTGTGTAATATATAGGGGTGAACATATTGGCTGTAACGAAAAATCGGTCAAAATACAATACGTGTAATCTTTTGCAAATTCGGGATTGATTTTTTTGCTATAATGGATATTTATCTATCAAATAACAATCCCTGAAAGACATAACACGTGTAACACACTGTAACACCCTAATATTTGAATGTGTGTGTCAGGGGTGTAACGTACCCTCTGAAAATCACTTAACATTCACTTAGGTATTGAATGCAGTTTTGCTTAAAAATCTTTGCAAAAACGTTATACTGCTTATTTTTTACCTGTATTAGGGTTACTGACATCAAGTAACACCCTAAACACTGTATTGAGTAACAGGGTCACTGTAACTATATATGCTCTAAAATGCCAGTTTTATTTCGTAAAACTTCGTTTTTTAGTATTATTATATCATGCTAAATCATCAAAGACATGATAATACTACGGGCAACAACCCAAGAACTGTCGGGCAACAACCCAAGAACTGTTGGGCAACAACCCTAAAACTGTAACAGCTGCTTCCTATAAGGACTGCATGCTATAACCTATAAGCTATAAGCTATGAGATATATAGGCAACTGACTGCCTATGTGTTCACACTTCCTCAAGGGGGAAGAAGGTGGATAGGATTCACACATATCCATTTCATATTGGTGGATAGGATTCACACATATCCATTTCATATTCCGATCTGGTGATTTCTGATGGATTACTTTTTCCACAAATAACGTTGAAATCTGTACAACGTTAAATCCACCATCACTAATAAAGTGTAAACTCGGATGGGAAACTATATCCCAATGACTAGCTATAAGTTGACTCTTGCTCAGCATTTACATTCTCGAGTAAGTTTGGAATGCTGAACTATATACATGACATATAACCTGATACCATGCTTAATTGCATTTCCTGGATCAGAAGATAATAGTTATATAATGTATATATATATATATCCCACCTGATACACTTTGGCACTATAGCCGTACATAAGAGTGGGAAGGACAAGTGCATCGCTGTAAGACTGGTTGATATAGTCCCAGTGCTGAAGGCAGAATTTGGCACCCGAATAACAGCTGATAACTGTTGGTGACCACCATGCAAGACCTTCCAAGCGTAACTCCTTTGTCCTGAGATGCAAGTGAATTGTTCATAATATGTTGACATCACATAAACGCATTCTGATAAAAACCCTATATATCCATATGAGCTGTCATCACTACAATGACATGGGTTTTTGAATCATCGAAATAAGTATAACTCCGATGAATTCATTAGTACAGAATAAGCTGTTGAGATTATTCCTCCGGCTGGATTTCAATCATTCACAATCCCTGTACATTCCGGTGACAAAATATTGCACTGGACTGATCACCACATTTGGTATAATCTGTGATATATAAGTCACCAGAGAAAGCATTGCAATCAACACAATGCTGTCTAGACTCACAAAGATGAGTAACATATATTCTCAGATATAATAATTAGAGGCACAATGTGACCTACGCTAAAATCGCGTATGCTCGGGCACTGTATTGTGACTTGCGCTAAGATCGTGTATGCATGGACACAACATGACTCGTGCCAATGACGTGGACATATATATTTTATGCCACGACATTACATCTGAAATCAATAAATCACTCAGAGAGAAGGTGTTGACAACAGTATAGCACCATTATACATATAGTCATGAGGATTTTAAAGAAGACATAATCTCTCCGATATTGACAAACATGGTACATATATATATATATCCATGCTCTCTGATCATATATTGATATCCCACAGCATACGATGATGGTAATAGCAAGCCACTTCGCCGCTGGAGGGTAGTGTTATATATATACAGCACATGCTTGGGCACTATATGACCCATGCTGATGACGAGGATTCGGGCTGCATCCCAATAACTGCAATGCACCTTCGGTGCAATGGGCTGCAACCCGAGAACTGCTATCCAGCTTCATAGAAAACTTCCACGTCATCACATAGAGGTCGGACCTCTGTTGTATTTGAACGGCGCTTGACAACCGCCTAGCAATACACTTCCTTGAGGGGGGAAGATGACAAGCTAGAAATACAACTAAAAACCAAATAAATAATAAAGACAAATAATAAAACAAATATAAGTTGCATCATTGTTTTTGTTTTGGTAAGCCTGACTATATATAGTCAAGCCATGCAGAACTCCATGAAGCTGACACATATATGTATCAAACATTTCTTGATCAGACATTGTATACATCCAGTCTAACATGTATCCAAACAAGAATTGTATATTGACACGGTGCAAGCACTATAGCCTCTGCCACCGATGATCATTAAAAAGGGCAACCATTCTTGATATTTCATACATATCATCTGATTGTATCATTAAAGGTGTCAAGAGTACTCAATGCAATATGCAGGCTACAGCCTGAGTACAACACCTAGAAAGGTCAAAGCCACTGAGCTAACCAATGTAGCATAAATGCTAGCTGCCTTTAAGGCTATACAATAAGCCTATTGCCCTTATGTCTTGATATGTATCCGTGAATTGGCATCTCTTTGAAATAATTATGCCTACTGAATGAGCCATACCAACCATCTTGTCTTCATTGATCATTACATATCTGATCATATTGCCATTGAGCAATGCCTATTCTGTGAGATTATATATCACGAGGTATTTCATATAGTGCAACAAAGATCATCAGCTCTTCATCATACCAAAAGGTTGAGTTGTTCAGACCATTTCTCAGAGGTATATTCATCATGAAAGAGAGAGTCTGTGCAATCATAACTATTCAACCGTTGTTAAGCAGCCTCCACGCTATATAGCTGAAAAATGGCAAGCAATCTCTTCGGTCATTCTTGGGCATAGAGCAATCAAGCACAGCCAATCCAGGATGTTTATCCCGAAATTCTCCAAGAGTTATTCATGTTTTCCATGTGTCATATGAAAACAGCTAATATACCGCCCTATGATGGGAGTCATCTCCTTCAGCGAGGGGAAGTGGTTATGCTGTAAAGTTGACCAATCTGATCATCATAAAAGTGACAGATTTGAGAAAATCGATTGAAACTTGTATTGAAAATGACTATTCCTTACAATAAGGTATTGCACCTAAGGGAATAAGGGTTTCATCGTCTGAAATAGGAAAAGACTTTTACATTGACTCTAGTTCCTGAATCCAGAATCGCATAGAAAAAATGTTCTATCCTGTGCATATAGAAAGCACATTAGATTCAGATTCTGAGCATACAAATGGACTTGAATGCACTCAGGTTTGTACTAAGTTGCAAATTGTCCAAAGTTTTATTCTGACATCACTATTTATTTGTGGAATAGCATACAATGGTATAAACCATCCACATATAGATTGACACCATATTTGTAATTTCATAACATTTTGGCACATAAGACAAGCATACTTCATTGAGGAATAAAGACTCTTTGAAAGCTCATTCGGGAATGTTCAGAAATTTGTTGCCTCTACCATTAGGCCACGAAGTCTTGGGAAAAGCAATGGCGGAACTCGAACCCGCAATCTGCAGCTGGTTTCCAAGCGCAGTTCATCCTCATTCTGGAGAGTGACAGAAATTTTATAGTCATAAAACAAGTCACAATTCTATCGGATTGAAATGACACATTCATCATTCATACTTCTTTATCATAACAAGTCTCTGAATGGTGTTTGCCCAAAAATAAAATGGGCACCATTGAGATAAGTGATCATGTGCTGAAGAATATACACATATCACTAGGCAATACCATGTTTTATTCATAATGAAATGACATGTCAGCCATCCATCAACTACGAAAATACAACTCGTAGTAAGTTGCTGTCATTACGGACACTTCTTGATTGACTCTCCATTAGCTTCGATACCAAAGTTAACTTCGGTAACTCTCCATCACTGATTTCTTTGTTCATCATGACAATCATTTTCCAGAACATTGTCTAAGTTGGGCACACTATAGTGACCCTGAATTGACAAGTGTATGTGGGCTGCAACCCAACAACTGCATTTGCCATCATCTGGCATTTGCCACATTCAAAATCGTCAGGCATATTGCCAATATGACGTACAGAGAATCAATGTTCAGATTGACATTGTTACCTCTAAAGCATTCGATGAGTAATCTTAACCTGATTCTCTATCAAACCATTTTTTACATAACATAATGATTGAATAACATCCTCCATCACCATCTGATTGGTTTGATACATCTCTTTTTACGAGGGGGAGGAAGAGTATAGATTCATTCATTTTTCATACAGCTGCCACAAATTGATTTACATCATTGTGATTTTGCTTGGAAGATTAAAAATCTTATCAAAAGTTCCAGCATCTGTGTATAGCAGCCATAAAGTTGATGACACGGTACATCATGCCGATTGAAACATCAAATGAAGTCTTATTTGACTTATTGACACATAAAGTTCATTATGAAGAAATCATAGATGCATATTTCTCCGGCTCTATCATATTATAGGGGCACTGACATAGGAGAACGATGATTTTTCAAATGTAAATAAGCTATATTATAAGCTTACGACCATCACTTTGACGTCAACAGCCTGAGATGCTGATTGTCGAAATTCAAGAGTTGAAGGATTCGTTGAATCAACCTTGATACATGTGTTTGATTCATAAATTGTTGATCCATGGTTTCTCCCCAAATCTAGAGAAGCTGGCACACAAGTTGTTGCCAATGTCTTAAGGAAAGCATCTGAGCAAAGGATTGCCAGTTGTGCCATTAGGCATCGAATTCCATGAACAGCAAAGCCGAGTGAGTAAATCCGCCACTCTAGCTATTTGCCCGTCATTCCTTCCAGGTTCATGACAAGAGACAATTCATCAAAGTCATACACCAATGCATAAGTCACATGCGTGGCTGCACAGTTTGTATCCGAATGTCATTCCATCAAGGTTAAGCATCTTGACAGTAACTCTGGCCAACCAAAAGCCTTCCTGTCTTCGGATATCTTGAGCATTTTCATTTCCAGCTCCATTATGGACTAGGAAGCATCATGACTGTGCCTCGCCAAGACGCTAAACCTCAAAGCCGCACACTTGAGGCGAGCCTTATGAGACAGTGACCTTTGGCTTGTGGGGCGTCAACCCCTTATCAAATCCTGAACATTTGTTAACACCTGGATAAATTTATCATGATGCAACTTAAGTGGGATTATAAGTTCCACACAATCATATTGTCTACGTATGCTGAAGGCATAACTGCCGCATATGATCACAATAGGTCGCAGCTTCTATAACATTATGGCTTCTGAGTCAAAAGCTGATAGCCAATGACTTTTTGCCAAAAATTGCCGACCATATAATAATCAGGCCGTGGAAACATGTACCCAAGAGGTTTTCGTCCATCGGTCACATATATATATCAAGGCTGCATCCCAAGAACTGCAGGGCTGCATCCCAAGAACTGCAGGGCTGCATCCCAAAGACTGCGATGCACCTTCGGTGCAATGGGCTGCAACCCGAGAACTGCAGGGTTATATCCCTAACATTTTTTACCCTGCATCAAATTGATATGACAGGAGCAGGAATTGATCCTTCCTTGCTAAGGTGTAGTGAGCCTTGTATAAATCATACCCTTACACAGATACGCATATGCGGGTACCAATATCTGTGAAAAACTGCTAATGCTACCTTTGCCAAGACCGTGGTTTGTCATCGGATTCTGCGGCCAGTCATCCGAGCTACCGGAGATATCGACTGAGGTAGACGGAGTTGTGATCCTAAGTTGTGCTTGACAAACATAACTAAAGAAATTTCACATTAGTACGTGGCGAATCCATTCTCACTCATCGCGATAGATGTTCGTCAAAGCGCGCGTACCGGACCAAATATTGAGGAGTTGAGCAGACCGGGTAAAGGATTATAAGTCCAATCCCGTTAAGCAGGGCCACTCCGTTTGCATTAAAAACAAGCCCCAAAAATCGGGCTCCCCGTTGCCGCCTGTGAACCTCCATAGTAGCTTCAGGAGGGGAGGAAGGGTTGGGTGCACTATATATAACTGTGGAAACATGTACCCAAGGGTTTTCGTCGATCAGTCATATATATAAGGCCGAGAATCGTGCGATTATAAATCGTTAAATCGTGGGATCATCGTTCGCAAAGAACGACGGCTAGCGCAAATAATCCGTAACGTAGACTTCGGATGCTTTGAATCGTCTAGCACATACATGATAACGTGTGGATCAATCAGTAATCCAGCGTAGGATTGTATCGCGAAAACGCTCTTCATTGAACCTTGGAACGTCACTCAACGATACGATTTCCGGAAAGGTGGGCTACATCCTAAGGACTGTATGGCTGCCTAAGGTGAGGGACTAAAGTGGACTCAGTTCCCCCCAATAACCTAAAAACACCATGAGGGACGCCTCAAATCGGTGTAAGAAGACTGGTACCAGCAAGAAGCGACAACAACAAAGACATCAAAGACATATACAAAGGTATGCCCGTTGTGAGGTCACAACTCTCTTAAGAGGGGAGATCTGTCAGGGTTATGACCGATGACATATGTGTCATACATGTCATACGTGTCATACCTGTCATACATGTCATACATGTCATGTCATGTCATGTCATATATTATTATGACAGTCGGTCATGTCATATATTATTATGACAGTCGACAGTATGGTCGATCATGACTGTACAGGTCGAGTCGCGTCATACATTTATGACAGTCGTCAGTACGGTCGACGATGACTGTACATGTCGCCAGATGATTATGTCATATCATCAGGCATCCCTGTCATCGAGAGTTCGTATGATTGAACTCGAAGATGGCAAAGTAAAGATACATCTTGGAAACAAACCAAGAACCATCTTTAGCTTTCAGCATGCGCAGAACTCGCATGTGCAGCATGAACGAACTAGTCGTTACTACCATGCTGGTCGTTCAACCTACGTCTCGGGTTCACAACCCAATGGCGGTACCATCTAAGATGATGGGTGACGTAGGTATAAAAGTGAGGAAGCGTTGTGCTTCAGCAGATCCTCTTACAGAGACTGCACTCACAAACCCGCTCATCCGTTCACCTGCATTGCTGTCCAACTTTGCAGTGTTTCTTTTGTATATTGATAATATATTCACGGCGCTTGTATCTACAGCCGTATCAGCTGATGATTTTCCGCGCGGAAACGATTTTGCTGATGATTTATCGCATCTGCGAACATACATATATCCGCGAACCATTTATCGTGTACATTTCATTGCTGCGCCGATATATGCCATATGCACACCTTATCGCGTATATGTGCGATCAGCTGTTTCTGCGAGTACGCTGCGGAAAATCTTCTCGCGCAATTTCTGTGCTGTCGATATGCGAACGTATATTATTCGGGCTGCAGATATTCAATTTATGCGAACGCTGTCGTATGTGCGCCCTCCTGCAAACCTGCGAACAATATTAAATATGCTATGTCTATCACTGCACCCACTTGGGTTCTCGAGTATCGTGCCTTGACGACTTTCAGAATACCACTGATACGGCTGTAGATACAAGCGCCGTGAATATATTATCAATATACAATGAAACAAAGTTGGACAGCAATGCGAGTGTACGGATGAGCGGGTTTGTGAGTGCAGTCTCTGTAAGAGGATCTGCTGAAGCACAACGCTTCCTCACTTTTATACCTACGTCACCCATCATCTTAGATGGTACCGCCATTGGGTTGTGAACCCGAGACGTAGGTTGAACGACCAACATGGTAGTAACGACTAGTTCGTTCATGCCGCACATGCGAGTTCTGCGCATGCTGAAAGCTAAAGATGGTTCTTGGTTTGTTTCCAAGATGTATCTTTGCTTTGCCATCTTCGAGTTCAATCATACGAACTCTCGATGACAGGGATGCCTGATGATATGACATAATCATCTGGCGACATGTACAGTCATCGTCGACCGTACTGACGACTGTCATAAATGTATGACGCGACTCGACCTGTACAGTCATGATCGACCATACTGTCGACTGTCATAATAATATATGACATGACATGACATGGTATGACATGTATGACAGGTATGACACGTATGACATGTATGACACATATGTCATCGGTCATAACCCTGACACGCTCAGTAAGCGATATGATAGCACGGCTGTTATTGAACGATAACAAATCGCGCAGCGTAAGTGTGGGTTATGAGTGCAGTCGCTTCTCCAGAAGTCTCTGCTGAAGCTCAACGCTTCCTCATATACGCAATGCCCCGCACCTCTCAGGTGCTACCACAATTGGGTTGTGAACCCGAGGCATTGGTTGAACAATTAGTATCGGCTGATCGAATAAGCCATGTGATACCCGCATGCTTGTTCAGTTCATGCTTGAAGCGAAGACATCGTCCTCTCAGAACACTTCGGTTCCTCAAGACTTCATCTTGTTTTGCCATCTCAATGCCAGTACCTGGCCTTTCGATGACAGGTGTCACTCAAGGTGAGTGAATGACAAATTATATGACAGTACATGTCATAGTCGACCGTACTGACGACTGTATGTCATTATAATATATGACATGACACGACATGACATGATATGACATGGTATGACAGGTATGACAGGTATGACATGTATGCCACATATGTCATCGGTCATAACCCTGACAGATCTCCCCTCTAGCCCTCTTAAAAGAGTCGTGACCTCACAATAAAGGGTGCATACCTTTGTATATGTCTTTGATGTCTTTGTTGTTGTGCTGGTACCAGTCTTCTTACACCGATGAGGCGTCCCTCAAGGTGTTTTGGGATATTGGGGGGAACTGAGTCCACTTTAAACCCTCACCTTAGGCATTTAGCCTTACAGTTCTTAGGATGTAGCCCCCATGAATTGCGTATCGTATTTCAGAGTGACGTTTCAAGGTATCCATGAATTGCGGATCGTATTTCAGAGTGACGTTTCAAGGTATCCGAGGTTTACGTTACGGATATATATTGCGCTTGCCGTCGACGCCTTTGCGAACGATGATCGACGATTTAACGAACGATTCTCGGCCTTATATATTCGGCCGATCGACGAAAACCCTTGGGTACGTGTTTCCACGGCTTTATATAGTGCACCCAACCCTTCCTCCCCTCCTGAAGCTACTATGTCATACCTGTCATGTCATGTCATGTCATGTCATGTCATGTCATGTCATGTCATGTCATGTCATGTCATGTCATGTCATGTCATGTCATGTCATGTCATGTCATGTCATGTCATGTCATGCCATGTCATGTCATGTCATGTCATGTCATGTCATGTCATGTCATGTCATGTCATGTCATGTCATGTCATGTCATGTCATGTCATGTCATGTCATGTCATGTCATGTCATGTCATGTCATGTCATGTCATGTCATGTCATGTCATGTCATGGCATGTCATGTCATGCCATGTCATGTGTCATAATGACAGTCGTCAAGTATTGTCAGTACGGTCGACTATGACATGTACAATCAGAATGTCTGTCATCCACCTAAGGTGAGTGACATCTGTCATCGAGAGGCCAAGTACATGGCATCGAGATGGCGAAGCAAGACAAGTTCTTGAAGAACCGAAGTGTCCTGATAAGACGCGTCTTCGCTTCAAGCATGCACTGAACAGCATGCGAGCATCAATGGTTATATCGACCAGCCGATGCGGGAAGTTCACCTAGTGCTCTCGGGTTCACAACCCGATGGTGGTAACGCGTGAGATGAGTGAGAGCATTGGAGATATGAGGAGCATTGGGCTCAAGCAGACTTTTGGTCAATAGATTGCTGCACTCATACACCCACCAGAATATTGCGTTTTGCTGTTACCGTTCAATAACAGCAGCGTCACATATACGTGTTCGCATAGAACCGTGACAGTGGCATCCTCCGCTCAGGCGACGAACGAGAACGAGTGTGCAACAGACTTGACACCAGACTTGACACCAGGGCTCTATATCGGTTTGGTTTTTCGGTATCGATACAATCCGATATCCGAAAAACGGTATCGATAATCGGCACAATCGATAAATAATCGATTACTTGGACATTTATATGTAATTTGTTATAAATTAAATATGGAACACCAAAACCTGCACAATCGATAGTTAGACATTGCAATCCGATAATCGGCGATAAATACGATATATCGATAGTATCGGTTATCGGAAATATCGATATAGAGCCTTGCTTGACACACATATATACATATTGATTTGTATGCAGCGCGATTGAGATCGCATATACCGTCGAATATCTGCACATACGCGACAGCTTTCGCTTCAATACATCGTCAGCGATCAGCGGAGTTGTGCATAAAATTATCGGCGCGACATAATCGCATTCAGCATATACTGCGACGAGGTGTGCGCACGAGGTATGTATGCTGTCAATAATCGCAGGGTATGGTACGATGTGCGAGAATTAAGCGCGTATATGAAAAATGAGCGTCAGTGCACATAATCAGCGACAGCGATCTTCGCAATTCGTACCGCGCGACATGTACAGAATACATAATGATGTGCGATGATCATAATTCGTACCGTGCGACGCAGATGTGCGATGATCATAATTCATACCGTGCGACGCAGATGTGCGATGATCATAGTTCGTACCGTGCGACGGATACATCACTATGCAGATCGACATGCGGCATTCACAATTTGTATCACGCGCATACACGGTGTGTAAAATCGCGATGTTCGTACCATATCGCACCAAGTGGGCGCATACAACGACAGATCGACGCATGATAAAATAAGGCCCAACTATACACACACATGCTGTGCAGAAATTGTGTGTGCGACATCATCATCGATTCATCGTCATACACACACATGCTGTGCAGAGATCGAGTGTGCGATATCGTCATCGTTATACACATAAACGCTGTGATTGTGAATGAATGGTCATTATTATCACAGATCATTATTATCACAGATCACTATCACATAGCATACTGTGATTGCGTGCATGAGCTATACTGTGATGGAAATCAGCTTGATCACATGTATAAATCCAGTATACATGCATACATGCATACATGCATACATGCATACATGCATACATGCATACATGCATAAATACTTTGCTACTACTGTGCTTGGTACATATACATCCATGCATTATTGCTTGGCATGCACGCATACAGCCTGATCACGATAGCGGCTGTGCATACTGTCATACATGCCCATTATTACTGTGACATATTGCTAGAACTTGCAAGTCCAGTGCTATATTGAAAACCCAAGTAGTATAAGATGCCAGTCTTGATTGTTAAGACAGGAATTCGTACAGTTGTTCCATGACGAAGGATTTGGGATTGGACATCTGTTCTCCTGTTAATCAAGTTGGATATTCATCGGAGCTACTTGTGAAAATTTATCATTTCACTCATCATCCATCATGATGAGATGTACAGGATTACAGCAGTATACTAAATATATTGATATACATCATACTTGTTATATGCT
Organism: Cymbomonas tetramitiformis; assembly: GCA_001247695.2. Taxonomy (NCBI): domain Eukaryota; kingdom Viridiplantae; phylum Chlorophyta; class Pyramimonadophyceae; order Pyramimonadales; family Pyramimonadaceae; genus Cymbomonas; species Cymbomonas tetramitiformis. Next base: position 15,739 of record LGRX02033122.1, on the reverse strand, counting down.
GTCCAGTGGTATACAGACAAACCTTTATGATTAACTTATATCAATTTACTTCAGTGTACTCAATCAGTAAGTACATATACAATATATAGTTACTGTGTATACCATTCCATCAGATGCACATCACTATAATACTATATATAATAGTACTTATACAGTACTTACACTAATATTTATGTTAATACATGTTCTAGATATATTGACATTACACTAAATCAGCAAGTGTACATGATCAATGTAAGTGACAATATATCTCATGTATAATGCATAGATACCATTCCACAAACACATGTGCGTGTGGAATGTCAGAGATGGCGATAGATATGGGAGCAGGATAAGACAACATGCTGTAGGGCTGGATGGAGATATCTCCAGACCCGAAGGCAGGATAATGTGCTCATGATAACAGCCGGAAATTGTTGAGCACAGTCCATCCACTCTCACATATCGCTGGAGCAACTTCATCTCCTACTTATGCATTTGACAATTGATTCAGAAACCTGATCACTTCAATGCATATCTCAGTAAATCTCACAGATTCAGAACTCATCTTGACACTGATGTAGCTGATAGAGATTACTAAACAGGCATTGCTCTGATTATTCAAGCATTGCTCTGATTTACTTAGTAACTGGAGGTATCATTTTGATAACCTTCCAGTGCACTGCCATATGCCTAAGTAAATGATAAATTATCTGACATATCACTTAGTGTCTTTAAGTCACTATATATTAGGTCATGGGTTTCAATCAGTAAAATCCCAAATATTGACCATGTACACATCTTCACAGAAACACCATGAAAAATATCAATTTCGATTTCATGTGTGATATAGTAAGATATCTTACAGAGTTGTGAAAGGTGTATACATCACAGTATATACTGGGACTTATATATATATATATAAGCCCAAAATGGCAAAAATCGGGGCTCCTAATCGGTTTCAAACTTGCATATCGATCGATTTCGATATTCAACATTTTCAATCGATAATCGATGATATCGTTTCATATCGATTATTGAATTTTATATACAATTCTCCGTATACAATACATAAGACCGCCAATACTAAACTGAATCGATACCGATTTATCGATGAAATGTGCACAAAAATGATATCGATCGATACCGATTTCCCGTTTTTTCCCGATATATCGATATATCGGAATATCGGTTAAACCGATTAGGAGCCTTGGCAAAAATGGGTGAAAATGCTGTGCGGAAGATTTCAAAAATAAATTTTGGGTCCAATTTTTTCGCGGAATCCCATTTTATACCTATTAAGGTACCCAGGAAAAATAATGCCACATTCCACATCTCATGTAACACCCTAAAAAGCGTGTGTGTAACACCTAGGGGTGTAACACACACCTCGGAGTTTACATAATAAACAGTGACGTACTGAGTACAATATTGCTTCTTTCCTTCAAAGAAAAATGCATACTACTCATTTTATATATACATATATATATATATATATATATATATGTTACTGATACCTTGTAACACCCTAAAGTCACTGCAGGCGATTAGGGTCACTGTAACTCACACAGCCTGAAATGCCACAAAATATTAGTGAAACACACTGTATTTGGCATTGTAGTCATGCTGAAATCAGCACAATCATGACTAATATTTCGGGCTACAACCCAAGAACTGTAGGGCAACATTCCAAGAACTGTAGGGCTGCTTCCTATAAGGATTGCATGCTACCTAATGGGGTATATAGGCACTTGACAACTGCCTAATGATCATCACACTTCCTTGAGGGGGGAAGGTGGTGGAATCATATATACATACTTCACCTCATTATATAATGTACAAACATGATACATGTACAATTATATATATATATATATCACAACACACATCTAATTTTGAAGGCTTTTGTTGGTGTGGTGTTTGTTTTATAGATGGTTGTTCCAGCAATAGATGCAGATCCAGCTAATTGGTTCTTTGACATCATGGGTACATATGATGCTTACAGCAGATTTAAAGTACCACGATGGTTGACTGGCTATGCTGATACACAGACCCGATATGATAATATAGGGTACTTTGATAACATCAGTAGAATGAAACCAGATATGAGCCGATATAGGGATCCAGAAGATGAGTACACAGAAGATGTTGCACCGCCCATCTTCACAGACCCAGATGATGGTCAGGTACACTCAGCATCAGTTCCAGCAATACCCATACCCAAGGTGAAAATGAATCCACCGAAGGAATACATGGTCGGACAGGATGCAGAGGTATGGATAGAGACAGTGGATAGATATTTCCAGTTCACATATCCCGGAGCAGCAGACAAGGATCTCATCACAGTTTTTCTTACCTTCCTCCAGAATAACGACAGACATTTCTTTCATGTCGTGGCAAAGACACCTGATGCCACGTATGAACAAATCAGGACCACATTCCTCAGGCAGTTCGGGAACCCCCATAAGCAGTCAGTTGCCAAAAAACATTTGATGGCACTGCAGCAGGGTAACCAAACATTCTCAGATTATCTACGTACATTTACATCACTGGCTTCGTTAGCAGCAGTGGATTTGGAGGATGCCCTGATAAAGGATCGGTTTGTCAGCAATATGGAATCAGATCCCAGAAAACAGTTCGATCTCAGATTCCTCACAGAAAATGAAATGAATAACCTGTCGTGGGCACAAACCACACAAGTATTGCTCGACTTGAACTATGTAGTTCATTCGAAGCAAGCAGAGACCCTACACTATATGGGTCAAAAGGAGCAGTCAGGTGGTCCAGCCAAAAAGGATAAGGATAAAGGTCGTGGCAACAAGCCATATGGCCGTGGCAATCAGAATCAGGCCAACCAGAATTCCCAGAAAAATAAAGGGAAAGGCAAAGGAAAAGGCAAGGGAAAAGGAAAAGGAAAAGGATCAGCATCATCTTCTTCTTCTTCCCAGTCTTGTGAACGTTGTGGTCGTTCAGGTCACATAAAAAAGGATTGCTTTTCCACAAAGACAGCAGATGGGAAACCCATAAAAGGCAATCCTCCAGCTCAGAATCCTTATTGGTATCAGAAAGGAGGACAGCAGCAACAGAATAATCAGGGTGGCAAAAGTGAGTCTAACAAGCTCCTAAAAACAGTCAACACCCTGGTTAAGTGACATTGGGTTTAGGTTTTAGGGTTTCGTGCTTGCTGTGGAATGGCCGCTCACACCTTCGGGGTGAGGTGGTGTCACGGGGAAGCCGATTTCCCCCCCACTGTATGGGGGCCTGCTTCTCCTTGCTTCACCCCTCACTGTGTGTGGCATGTGTCACGCGTGACCGTGTCCTCGTACCGTTAGCCTTCCTAGTTAGACAGTCCGTGTTTATGTCTAACCAGTTTTATGTTATCACCGTTACGAGCACCCGGCCCTGTGTGTTTTCCTGCATATATATATACCCGTTCCATATATATATATACAGATCATCCTTTTCATACCCTCCCAGCTCCTACCTTAGCCCGCCCCCTCCAGCCCCCACACTCCGCTCCCTCCACCCCCGCCTTCCCGACTCGCCACCACCATCCCTCCTCCGCCTCGCTCCCGCCCCTTTTTTCCATCACAGATGCAGCCTCGCTCCACCTCCACCGTCCACTGTTGTTTCTCAGCCGGCACGGCCTTTTTAGCGCTCTGCGTAGTTTTCGGCCTTGCCGCGGTTTCCTAGGCTGATAGGTATGACCTTCCTAGGTATGACCTAGATGAGCCCTTCGGTCCGCCCTGTTCTTCGCCCTTGCCCGCTTGCGTAATTACAAATGACGCTCATGACTTTGTCTTTATTCTCGGCGTAAATAAATGTTATATTATTTATTATTATAAATATAATTAAATTTGCTACGATTTCTTTTTGGGAAGGGTTATACGCGCTGGAACTGGAACGTGGTTTCCGTCTCAGTCCCGAAAAAATTCTGAACCAGCGTGACGGTCATATTGTCTCGCATCGTCTCGCGTGTCATCTTGAATTTAATTTCCAGGATTATTAAAACAAATCATCTATTTATCTTCCATCGATATCGCGGATACGATTGCCGTTGGCGTTGACTCGCTCAAGGATAAAGAGCTGCGCGCCAACATTTACTGCTCATAATTTTCTCAACGGTCCTTCGCGCTTCGCCTCATGGGCGGAACGATGTCGTGGCTGTTGTGTTATGCGCAGGGATTTCGGAAGTGTTTGACTGCTTTTATTTTTCAGTTTGTTTATGCATATGTGCCGACTCACGATACTCGTGCAGCTTGTGTCGCAGGTTTTCCGATGGCGAGGAGGGGCGCGCTTTCTTGAGGTGTGGAAGTCTAGGGCAACCTAGCTTGGGATCACACCCAACCACATCGGACCCACCTTGTTCTCACGTTTTATTCAACTCACTTTGAATATGCATACAAAGTTTGAGCAGCATCGGGTTGGGATAAGCTATAGACTGATTTTGTTTTTGGGTTTATGGCGTCTTCTTCGCGACCTCTTGGGGTGTGGAAGTCAAGGTTGGGCATGCCAACCTTGCTTGGGTTCGAACCCAACCACATCAAAGGCATCTCATTTGCATATATTCATGCACTTGTCTTCGATATTCATGCAAAGTTTTAGGATCTTTGAGTTAGGATAAGCCTTAGGCAGATTTATCTTTGTGGGTTATGGCGCATTGTTTCCTTCTTGAGGTGTGGAAGTCAAAGTTGGCGTTTACCAACTTCGCTTGGAATCAAACCCAACCGCGTCGATATCGTACTATTATCTTTTGTGTAACTTCAATAGTTATCCATATTTGCGTTTAATGACGTTAGGTCTTGTCATAGGCTTATGGGTTCATGGCGAACCCAAACCCAAAGCAAATAAATCTGCCTTAGAAATCAATTGCTCGTTTCGCGCACAAGTAACTTGAAGCCTTGAGCTTCAGGTCACTCAAATATATATACGTTGGCAGTATTTGTGCCAAGTTTCGTACGCTAGAACGCACGGGAAGCCCTCGGCTGTTTGGCATCTTTGGGTTTGGGTACGTTCGAACCCAAACCCAAAGCAAATAAATCTGCCTTAGAAATAAATTGCTCGTTTTGCGCACATGTAACTTGAAGCCTTGAGCTTCATGTAACTCAAAGGTATATAGGTTGACAGTATTTGTGCCAAGTTTCATGCGCTAAAACGCACGGGAAGCCCTCGGCTGTTTGGCATCTTTGGGTTTGGGTACGTTCGAACCCAAACCCAATAAATCTGCCTTAGAAATAAAGTGCTCGCGTTTCGCGCACAAGTAACTTGAAGCCTTGAGCTTCACGTAAGTTGAAGGTACATACGCTGGAAGTATTTATGCCATGTTTCGTGATCTAGAACTTACGGGAAGCCCTCGGCTGATTGGCATCTTTGGGTTTGGGTACGTTGAACCCAAACACAAAAAGCTCTTTATCAAGAGGCGACCATTCCGTGTACACTCATTGAAAGTCTTTGCGCTTAAGAGGGTGCACTAATATTATTGTCAGCAATATTAGCGCCAAGTTTGGTGCGCTAGTACGCACGAAAAGCCCTCGACTGCAAAGCTTTTCATGCTTTGTGTCGACCTCAAGAAGGAAACAATGCGCCATAACCCACAAAGATAAATCTGCCTAAGGCTTATCCTAACTCAATGATCCTAAAACTTTGCATGAATATCGAAGACAAGTGCATGAATATATGCAAATGAGATGCCTTTGATGTGGTTGGGTTATTCGAACCCAAGCAAGGTTGGCATGCCCAACCTTGACTTCCACACCCCAAGAGGTCGCGAAGAAGACGCCATAAACCCAATAACAAAATCAGTCTATAGCTTATCCCAACCCGATGCTGCTCAAACTTTGAATGCATATTCAAAGTGAATTGAATAAAACGTGAGAACAAGGTGGGTCCGATGTGGTTGGGTGTGATCCCAAGCTAGGTTGCCCTAGACTTCCACACCTCAAGAAAGCGCGCCCCTCCTCGCCATCGGAAAACCTGCGACACAAGCTGCACGAGTATCGTGAGTCGGCACATATGCATAAACAAACTGAAAAATAAAAGCAGTCAAACACTTCCGAAATCCCTGCGCATAACACAACAGCCACGACATCGTTCCGCCCATGAGGCGAAGCGCGAAGGACCGTTGAGAAAATTATGAGCAGTAAATGTTGGCGCGCAGCTCTTTATCCTTGAGCGAGTCAACGCCAACGGCAATCGTATCCGCGATATCGATGGAAGATAAATAGATGATTTGTTTTAATAATCCTGGAAATTAAAATTCAAGATGACACGCGAGACGATGCGAGACAATATGACCGTCATCGTCACGCTGGTTCAGAATTTTTTCGGGACTGAGACGGAAACCACGTTCCAGTTCCAGCGCGTATAACCCTTCCCTTTCTTTTTTATACAAATCTAAATGTAAAATGAAGCCTGACGGGTGACGGCACCGGCAGCGGCATGGCAGATGGCACCCTTGACCCTACCCTTAAATATGCTTTCGTTATGAACGCTCCGTTGGGGTTGCACACTCGGCTCACCATAATAAACAACGCTACAAGTAGGGTGTGAAGGTCTCTCGTCTGCTTCAATTATTGCTCTTGAGATGGGAATCCTTCGCTGCGGGGTTTTACTCTTGGCAACAATACCAGATTCGAGAGCGAGATGAGCATTACAAACTGATAAGGTTTTCGATTACTAGAGATATTTCATCTGGACGCTTGTATCATTATCATTTCCCCCATTGTGTCGAGTACGCGTAAGTGGCGTCCTCAGCATTTGGGAAAACAGAACCTGAATTCAGAAACCCTGGCTGTTACGCGTACGGAGATTACCCTCGAGTGTGCCGCACACGTTTACCGTCATACGCATTTTGCAATGATTCTGTGCAGTCGCCTCTTGTAAAGCGCTTTGCGCCTCTGGCGAAACCGCAAGGTCACTTGTTCGACTGTGAAGAACATTGCTTTATCGACTTTCCTTTTTGTGATACCAGCCGAGTCGAGTCTTGTCAAACAATGCTGGCAACTCACGCCGTGGAAGGCCTGCTCCCGCCGCTTCCGTCAGAGCCCAGTCCACGTAGGACTGGTCCACCCAAGCGAGAAGGTGTTTTATGGAAAGGTTCAAACGTACGGCACACTGCTCCCTCTCTGTGCGAGACGGGTGAAGTGTTTATCGACCCTGTAAACCGCTCGTTCACAGCTGTCAGCCAATCAAACCCAGTTCCCCACGCTTTGGACAACGCACCTCTGGACGCTGTGTCTGCTCCCGAAGAGTCCAGTAAAACAAGTCGAAGCAGAACGAAGGAACGGCGGAAGGTAGGACCACAATGAAGTCCTACACACGTGAGGACTTACCTCAACCACGCAATCGTTTGATAAGCCTTTGGAATTTCGGCTTTTCGTGAAGACTGCTTCTGTTCGAAAAACTTTGTTTCTTCAACGCCTTACAACGCAAAATGCGAAGCAGAAAAAAGCGAAGTGCTACACCTCGAAATAGCCACTGAGCCTGAATTCAATGCTACTGGCCAGGATCCTGTGCCCCAAACAAAAAGACCACATCAAAGAGCATACAAGGTAAAAGCCTTTCCTACTGTTGCTACTGTAGGAGTGTGCTCTATCCCACACGCACACATTGACGCACGCACGCATAAACACACCCACACCCTCAAAAGTGACTGAGGTGTGAAACGAACATTTGCATCCCAAATTCTTAGTTTCATCAAAGGTAAGCCAGAATGCGTGTTCCAGCATTTCAAACAGAAAATCGCATTTTCCCCTCCCAAAATTAAGTTGGCTGATTTCCCACCCCATCCCCATCACCAAGTTGCTTTCTCACGCTTGCCGCAGGGAGCGCACTCGCGCTTACTGTCGCACAGCTGGGGTTCACCTGGTCGCATTTCCGCACAGCGAGCGTTTGTATGGCCGCACGCCACAAGATGGGCGTTTTTACCGCCGCACTGGCGTACGTCCGGCGCTCTTTCGGCCGCATAGCCACAAGGCGAGTGTTTATACGGTCTTATTGCCTCACGACGGGCTTTCACACCCACGCATCTTCGCACAGCGGGCGTTCAAACGGCCACATAACCGCACAGTGGGCATTCTCCTAGCCCTCACTGCCTCACGGTGGGCCTTCATACAGTCGCAGCCCGGCGCAGCCTGTGTGCACACCGTGGCAGCGCCGCGGAGTCGGTGCAGCCTGTGTGCACACCGTGGCAGCGCCGCGGAGTCGGCGCAGCCTGTGTGCACATACGACCTGTTGCCAACCTGTTGCACAGCCCGTGCACGTCCGTGCGCGCGTGTGCCTTCCCTTCTTTTCGTTGGACCCAAGCAAGCTCTTGTTGTGTTGCTTGGACCCTCGGGCGCTCCTCACGTCTTTAAGTGCGCGACTTCCCTTGCGATGCACGTTTGGTGAGCGGCTTGGGGGCATGCAACCAGAGCACGCTTACTCCGTGACCCGTGTGTATGTGTGTGTGTCACGGCAGTGATTCATGTCGACGGGCCATGCTGCCATCCGTGCTGCTTTCCTTTCAGTGTGCGTGTGTGGTCCGACGCCCTGTTCCTGAACGCTTCTCACATCCACTGGGATGATAGTGGGCTGGCTTTTGTCGGCAGCCCGCACATCGTTCAGTGTGTGGTCTGACACCCTCGAATCAACATTCGTGTTTGGCAACAATCGGCCATACCGCTTTGCAGTCGATTTTATGGTGTGTAGGTGTCGATGGTATCTTGTCACGGCCCCGCCCTGTTCCTGAATGCTTCTCACATCCGCTGGGATGATAGCGAGATGACTCACGGCCAGCCCTGCGTGCTCCAACTTCTCTCTCTCATTCTTACCCCTGTGCACTTGTCCGAGGGCCGCGTGTACTATCAGTCGACGGACACCCGGACTGGGACCGAAGCATGCCCCCCTTCGCACCCGCAGCCCGAGCAACCAGCATTCCTGAGCCCTTCCCCTAAGAGCAAAGTCGAGGCATCAGGTTCAGGTGTACAGTCTGACTGATTGGCCCAGAGTCTCGAGTTTTGCTTAGCTCTCCTTGGTCGTTGGCGTTATGCGAGTGCCACAGCGGTAGACTCGGTAACCTTCAGTCACAAGTCGTTGTGACTGTTGTTGTTAAACAAGGAAGGGCGGCAGGAGGGTCCCGACGACAGTCAATCTGTGTCACGAGTCTGTCTCCAGGTATCTTGCGGTATGGTAACTCTCCTTTGCTCTCTCCTGTTCTTTCAGCACTCACCTCACCCCTTCCCCTCCCACCAGTCTCTGCCCTGTTTCTCTCCCCCTTACCTGAATGACGCTTCCGCTTAAAAATTCCGTATGCGGCCCGTGCGAGTGAGGCACAAAAAGTCCCCCAGGTCGGGTAGATTCCATCTGTCCGATGTGCAGCTGTGAAGGTCCTGAATACATTTCGTATCCACTGATGGTGGGTTGGCTTCGGTCGGCGCGCTTCCTGCTGTTCGGAGTGTGTACTGCCTCCGGCCACGTGGCCAAGCAGCCTGCACCCGGCCAAAGCGGCGCGCGGCTTCTTTAGGGCGCAGTCCTTCTTTATTTCATGGAGCAATCTGCGCTTTTTGGTTATCCGCATGCTTTGATTTTTTTTTTTTAATTCACTCCCCCGCCCTGCAGGCCGTACCGCAACTTACGGCTCCACTGCAGATGGACGGCGTCAGTGGCCATAGCTGTGGTTTCCCTTTGGAAATGAAGCCAATCGACCTTGACCTGGACTCTTCCGGCATCGCTCCGTGGGGAGTGAAGGGCAGCGACACGGCAGCCTCCCCTATGGTGACCCTTGCCCACAGTCCTTGAGCGGCGCTCGTCTTCAACCTGCCGGGCCCTGCACTGAAGCCACCTGGCAGCCTTCAACCTGCCGGGCCCTGCACTGAAGCCACCTGGCAGCCTTCAACCTGCCGGGCCCTGCACTGAAGCCACCTGGCAGCCTTCAACCTGCCGGGCCCTGTGCTGAAGCCATCTGGCAGTGCCGCGCAGGGATCTGGGAGGGTCACGCAGTCTGGGTGGGAGATGGGTGCGGGTTTTGTTCCTGGCAGCCATTGATGTCAGAATTGGACCGGATGATGCGCTCGACTCCCAGGTACCCGCCTTGCCCTCCGCGGTGTGCGCACCTTCTTCTGCTGCGCCCATTCTTGAAGCTCTCGGGATAGACGCGCGCGATCGCAAGGATGAGGCCCCCGGCCGAGCGCTAAGAGCAGTGGTCATGAGAGCTGTGTGGTAGATCGGAGTGGCAGGAAGGCGCCCGAGGCGAAGTCCAGGTTCCTTCGATCGCTTCGATTCAGAGGTAGGCGGTGCAGGGGCTTCGGCAGAGGCAAGCGGTGCAGGGAGCTTCGATTCAGAGGCAGAGCGGTGCAGGGAGCTTCAGTAGAGGCAGCGGTGCAGGGATCTTCGATTCAGAGGTAGAGCGGTCAGGAGCTTCAGATTCAGCAGAAGCGGTGCAGGAGCTTCTGAGAGGCAGCGGCAGGAGCCGGTCAGAGGCAGAGCGGTGCAGGGAGGTCGGGAGCTTCGATTCAGAGGCAGAGCGGTGCAGGGAGCTTCGATTCAGAGGCAGAGCGGTGCAGGAGCTTCGATTCAGAGCAGAGCAGGGTGCAGGAGCTTCGATTCAGAGGCAGAGCGGTGCAGGGAGCTTGATTCAGAGGCAGCGGTGCAGGGAGCTTCGATTCAGAGGCAGCGCGGTGCAGGGAGCTTCGATTCAGAGGCAGCGCGGTGCAGGGAGCTTCGATTCAGAGGCAGCGCGGTGCAGGGAGCTTCGATTCAGAGGCAGAGCGGTGCAGGGAGCTTCGAAGGCGCTGAGGGTCCCCATCACCCGCTGGGGGCTTCGCAGCATGGAGGACATCGGGGCGCTGGCGGTGACCTCCACGCGTTTAAGTGCACCCGAAGAGTCCGCCGCCTCTGTGGACGATCTCAGAGTGTGCAAGAGGAGCCGGCAGCCGCGGGCCAAGAAAGACCACCCCGGCAAAACGAGCGACCAGGACGCTCCCTCCCACACCAACAGCCTCGGAGCTTTTTTGGAACGATCGGCCGACCGCCTCCAGTCGCCAGGGGGTGAGAGGGATGGTGGCGAGCAGCAGCCGTCCACGAGCGCTCACCAGAGGGGTGGCGAGGCGGAAGGCGCGGAGGGCGGGGAGCCTCTCGCGGCCGTGGACTCGCTGCTGAGCCTCCCCGAGCCCGCTCCCTCCGAGGACTCCATCGCCACAGCGCACCCCCCTCCCGGGGCTCCTCGCTCGGGGCGCAAGCGGCCTGTGCCCCGGCAGACCTTCCCCCAGGACCGCGCAGGGCACCTGCAAGAGGCGCTGCACATCGGCCCTGTCACCGATGACCGATTCGATTCGGTTTCCCCCGTCCCTCCCGCTCAGCCCTTCCCGCAGGGCAGTGTAGCAGGGTTAGTTGAGCAGGGCGTGTCGGCCGAGATGCCCGGCTCAGCCACCGCCGAAGCTTCAACCAGGAACGTGACCTCTGCTGTCGTCCAGCCCCCGCCGCCAGGCAGCCCAGGGCACGTGTCAGAGGCCCTCGAGCTACCCGCCCTGGAGACCACCACACGGACCGCCCAGACGCCCCCAGGCGCCTTCTCGTACCCCACGGCGGACAGCTGGCCGCAGCCCAGCGATCAAGAAAGCAGGAAGTCGCCGGAGGCGGAGGAGCCCTGGCCGGCGGGCGGCAAGGCTGCCGGCTCCGTCTCCAGCTTGACGATCACGCTGCCGCAGGTGGAGCGCAGCAGCAGAGTGGCGCCGCTGCCCAGCCACGGCTTCCTCACCGCGCGCGTGTCCCCTAAACAGTGGTTCCCGCCGTTCGAGTCCCTTGCGATGCCTGAGAGGGAGCCCAGCGTTAAGCTGACCCGCTCAGCGCCGTCCAATGTATCAAATGAGGAGAGGAGCGCTATGAAAAACACCATTCACCACCTGCGGGATCTGCAGCACGTCCCCAAAGCAATGATTGGCCGCCAAATGCATCACGTACGCACCAGCCCAAGCCTACCCCCTCCGCCAGAGCCTCGGTCACCTTTGATCTACGAAGCTGTCTGCACATTCGATTCTGACTCTCTGCTTTTGTTCTAAAGGAAGCGGCCCGCCGTGCATTGAGGATCGACATAGGCGCCTCAAAGTCAGGGTGTTCAGAGCTCTAAAGGAAGCGGCCCGCCGTGCATTGAGGATCGACATAGGCGCCTCAAAGTCAGGGTGTTCAGAGCTCTAAAGGAAGCGGCCCGCCGTGCATTGAGGACCGACATAGGCGCCTCAAAGTCAGGGTGTTCAGAGCTCTAAAGGAAGCAACCCGCCGTGCACCAGGGATGCGCACAGCTGAGAATTGGATGTATAAGCTCGCACCCGCCGAATGCTATCAGCCTGAAATTTTTTGCAGGGGCTTGAGTATCTCAAAGAAAAAGCTGGTCGTCATTCTGTGATTTATCTTCAGCTCCAACGCAGCTTACGGCAACATCTAGCTGACAGGGGATGTGGGTCAGCCTGCACATGCAGCCCAGCACACATGGATCAGCGGCGAGGTGGCAGGGGATGTGGGTCAGCCTGCACATGCAGCCCAGCACACACATGGATCAGCGGGTGACAGGGGATGTGGGTCAGCCTGCACAGGCAGCCCAGCACACATGGATCAGTGAGAAGTGCGGGGATATGGTCAACCTGCACATGCAGCCCAGCACACATGGATCAGCGGCGAGGTGACAGGGGATGTGGGTCAGCCTGCACATGCAGCCCAGCACACATGGATCAGCGGCGAGGTGACAGGGGATTGTGGCGTTCCCCTTATCCAATCGTTTTCTTGTTACGGGCGTCCGCTGTCATCTCGCATATGCCTTTCGATATTCCGCTGTACCCACGAGTTTTTTTTCTTAGTTGCTTTGGAGGTGTCGAGAGAGAGGAGGACGGGGGGAGGGGCAAGGAGGCCTCAGGAGCTCGAGTTGCGGTACCGTCACTCTCTCGCTGCGCACCGCGGCGTGGCGAAAGGCTCGCGGAGATTCATGCGCGTGATGCCCCATGAATTCGACCCAGTGAAGGGCCACCCACCCGGTCTGCACCCTCCCCTCCACGTGTGCTACTGACACCCGAGTGATGGTGCTGACGGGAGCAACAGGGGGCTCCCCGGAGGCCCCCATGCACCCCATGCGCCCCTCGCAGTGCCCAGAAAAGCACCTCAGCGTTGCATTACTCTGGGCACTACAAACCGCGTGAGATGTTGGAATGTGTGGGGCCCCTGCGCGTGTGAAGGCCGGTGTGTGCGTGTGTCAGAGGAATGCCCTCTAGCGTGTGACGTGGTGTGCCCACACTGGCGCTACTCATGCTACCCTGTGGCCCACCAGGGATGCGCTGTTGCTTAAGTGTAGCAAAGCAAGCAGCCATGTTTCGAGCTGCGCTGCATTGCCCCGGCCGGGCTTCAGTGTTGCCTGGCTTTGCTGGTGACGAGTGATGCGGAGGGCTGGGAGGAATCGAAAGGCTTTGCTGAAAGATGTTATGGGAGAGCAATGGGACCTGGCAGGCTCGGGGCTGGTACGTGGACGCCACGATACCGCAGCGGGGTCGCACACCGCGCTGCCCGCTATTGGCAGTGAGGGCCCCCTGTGTGAGCGCTCACCGAGGCCCCCTGCCGACCACGAATGGACCCAGCGCCCCTCGGTGCAGGAGGACACCCAGCAGCCCAGTGGGCATAGCGACGCTTCCAGCGGGTTCGTGGCCCCATCCACACACACCCCTCATCTCTCCCCCCTGGCGCCCCGAGCCTGACCTCGTCAAAATTCCCTGCCATCTTCACCCAACCCCTCAAGATACCCCAGGGAGCCATTCAACGAGCAAGATCGCCCAGGGAACGACTGCTTCACTCGTGAACAGCAGTGGCCGTCCGTCGATCCTCAAGCGGACTGGCTGTCTCTTCTCAAGGAAGTGGCCGTTGATCGCTCCAGAGATAGTACCCCAGAGTCTGACGGTGTTTTGGTGTCGACTATGCCGGCTTCCACTGTTTTGTAAATGCGTTCAGCCCGGCGCCTGGCTGCTTCCCGTGCCCTCCGAGCTGCTCGCAAAGGGGGTGGCCACTTCTAGCGCTCAAAACCGCACACCACTCCGCCGCCGCGAGCACCAGGAAGTGAAGTGGCAGCTGAAAGCCCTTGGCACTCGTCGTCACTTGCATGGGAGCCGCGTGTCTCTTGGGCGCCCTCTGTTTTTGGCCGCTGGGCACTGACAAGACGACCGGCTGGGAGTCTTGGTGGTCTTCGATGCCGCAGTGCCCACAGCAAGCCGGGCTCAACACTGAACACACCAATCACACCGATCAAACCCGCAGAGGACGCGGCAGCCGGTGCGGCTGCGGAGGACGCGGCAACGTTCCTGAGGGGCTTGCGGAGGACGCGGCAACGTTCCTGAGGGGCTTCCCGGCCAGAAGGCAGCAGCACAACCAGTATGGCCATCGCAAAATCAGAGCCCTTACGTCAATCATCTTATCGTGCGCCCTCTCTCTCTTTCTGCCTCTGAGTTGGACAGCTACGCTGGCTTAACGTCGGAAAGGCCGAGTTTCAAATTGGACTGAGGCGATGCCAAGCTTGGCGGAATGCAGAGGGGCCTGCGTACGCAACCTTGGGCTGGTGTGCCCGCCTGTGGAGTTTGCCCAATTCATCCCACCAGCAGTGCGCTCCTAGGGGCCCGCCAGCAGTGCGCTCCTAGGGGCCTGCGAGCAGCGCGCTCCTAGGGGCCCGCCAGCAGCGCGTTCCTAGGGGCCCGCCAGCAGCGCGCTCCTAGGGGCCCGCCAGCAGCGCGCTCCTAGGGGCCCGCCAGCAGCGCGCTCCTAGGGGCCCGCGAGCGGCGCGCTCCTAGGGGCCCGCGAGCAGCGCGCTCCTAGGGGCCCGCGAGCAGCGCGCTCCTAGGGGCCCGCCAGCGGCGCGCTCCTAGGGGCCCTCCAGCGGCGCGCTCCTAGGGGCCCGCCAGCAGCGCGCTCCTAGGGGCCCGCCAGCAGCGCGCTCCTAGGGGCCCGCCAGCAGCGCGCTCCTAGGGGCCCGCGAGCAGCGCGCTCCTAGGGGCCCGCGTGCAGCTCGCTCCTAGGGGCCCGCGAGCAGCGCGCTCCTAGGGGCCCGCGAGCAGCTCGCTCCTAGGGGCCCGCGAACAGCGCGCTCCTAGGGGCCCGCGAACAGCGCGCTCCTAGGGGCCTCCGCAGCGCGCCTGAGCCCACGGAAGAGCGCTCCTAGGCTCCGCCAGCAGCGCGCTCCTAGGGCCCGCGGCGCGCCTCTCTCCTTGGGGCCCGCGAGCAGTGCGCTCCTAGGGGCCCGCGAGCAGTGCAAGGCTCCTAGGGGCCCCGCCGTGTGGCGCGCCTCCCAGGGTCTCAAGAACAGCGCCTCAGGGGCCCGCCAGCAGCGCCCCAGGGGGCCCTCCGCCAGCAGCGGCCTCCCAGGGGCCCGCGCGAGCAGCGCTCCTAGGGGCTCCGCGCAGCGCGCTCCCAGGGGCCCTCCGCCAGCAGCGCGCTCCTAGTCTCAGCAGCGCTCCTAGGGGCTCGCCAGCAGCGCGTTCCTAGGGGCCCGCCAGCAGCGCTCCTAGGGGCTCCGCCAGCAGCGCGCTCCTAGGGGCTCGCCAGCAGCGTCTCCTAGCCCGCCAGCGCGCGCGCTCCTAGCTCCCAGCAGCGCGCTCCTAGGGGCCCGCCAGCAGCGCGCTCCTAGGGGCCCGCCAGCAGCGCGCTCCTAGGGGCCCCCGCAAGCAGGGCGCTCCTAGGGGCCCGCCAGCAGTGCGCTCCTAGGGGCCCGCCAGCAGCGCGCTCCTAGGGCGCTCCTAGGGGCCCGCGAGCAGTGCGCTCC